>WOVY01009992.1:0-170000 GCA_013436015.1 Rhipicephalus annulatus
AATATGGAGCCAGAAATCGGTATGCTCCGGACCTCGGAAGTTTAAGTGAAGAGCGAATTTCTTGAACCACACGGAAACAGCTTGCCCTTGCGTTGGGCCTCAAGCGAACATGTGCAGAAAGAAGTTTAAAACCTCCTCGGTGACGTGCGGTTGGTCACTTCCAGGCCTTCGAATTCGATGACGGTGCTTGGTGAGGCTGTCTCTGCAGTCTTTTGATAGTTTTCCGCTGTGCTGCTACTTTGGCTTGCATATGTTTAATGGTTTGCTTTGTACTTCATTGATGAGACATTGTCGCTGGCACACAGGAACGCACTGCAATAAACAAAAAAATTGATGTAAAAGCGAAGAACAACTAATCCTACGAGCACTTTCCTCGCTCTTTCAGACTCAAGGTGCACAACTTTCTGTGATACAAAGTTTTCGATTCCACTACCTAAAAACAAACCATTCACAATGTTGACAATGCCAAAAAAATGAAAATCACTGATAGCCCACCCCTACATTTTGTAAGTGCACACGTATTGTCCTTTTGAGGATAGTTTCCTCAGAATGTCCTAAACATAAAATAGCACATTAAAACTGCTGCAATAAAAGCATAGTCCCATTATCTCTAAGGCACTCAGGCGTGGAGCTGTTGGCGGAGACGTCTTCTGGAGGGTCTTGTGAAGCTTGTTCAGTGCCCTCGGACAGTGCTGTCGGAACAATCTTGCGAGCGGCCTGCGGAAGTCTCTATATCAATCCACTCTGGTGTTGAAGTGAACATACAACTTACCGGCACACAGGTTCCTTTTGTGACAGCTGAACGACTGGTTAAGGTTTTCTCCGGCAAGACGAATCAGCAAAAATTCTTTCACCAGCTACAAGGGAGCTGCCACCTGCAGAGGTTTGGTCAACAGCCAATTTGGGTAAAAAAAAAAAAAGAAATCGCGACACTGAACGCACCCTGTTTCATCGGGCACCTCAATGTGTGGGAGCCGCTTTTGAAGCCTCTACCGCAGGTCCTGAAGAAATGAATTACGACAATGTGTCAGTAAGAGGCTTAAAATAACACAAACTGAAGCTCATCCGCACCTTGCAGTGCAGCTTCTGCAGCCACGTCACAGTCACTACTTGAAGCGACGCTCAGAGAACCTGCATATAGTGCAGTTGGTACAAGTTACAAAGCTTGTAGCATGGGGAAACTTAAACAGCTCTTTCAAGCGCATAAATTGATCGAACGTGGAAGAAAAAGACGGCACCAACTAGGAAACAAGTAATTTGTGATTTTTGGAATTATCAACAGTGGCAGCTTTCACTGATGAAAGGTATACTACATGTGCACTCAGGTTTGAAGATAACGTGAATAGCCCTTTAAAGTCTTTCAAAACACTTGCGCAGGTCCAGAGCATCAAAACATGACAGAAATGTAAAGCTGCTGTTAGGAAGGTAATAGCCCACAATTCACAGAATTTAAGACTTTCCAAGTGTTACTTCTGTAGTGAGGTTTCTCCATCGGCATAAAAAATCTTCACGGTTAACTGTCGCCACTGATTCAATACAAAGTGGCTGCTATTGCACATATTTGAGTTTCAGTCAATCACTTACATGGTGCAGCTGGTTGCACACTGGGAACAGCCATTCTTGTAAGCCTTGTGTGCCCAGGGTCCATGAAACTTTGAGCAGTAAAATGGTCGCTACAAACCCTGTACGTTGCGTACAATAGGCTGGCCGGCTTACTCAGGAGATCATCGCGTCCAGCATACTGCATCCATGCTTTCATCCTGCATTGGCAATAAACTATCAGCTGAAAGGGGAAGTGCTTGAATAGTGATTTTTTATTGTTACCCTCACTTAGCTAGTACGAACAGTAAGCCTACAGACATGCAAACCATACAAAAGCTTTAACACACCTGCCGTCCCGTGGTACGCGGAAGAAACTCGTCCCAGGCTTCTTGTGGGTTCTGCCATTGTTGAAGCACCACGATACACAGCAGTAGCTGCCGTAGCTTGGACCGCCGGACGGCATGGCGTCAGCGCGGTCTGAAAATGTTAGTAAGTGGATGCTTCGCTGTCAAATTACGAAAAAGATATGTGCACGTCATAAGTGTACCAGCAAACCCCTTTGAATGATTAGCTAATCGATGCACAATACAAAACCAGTGATACATCTCTGACCCATAAAACTCTGACTTACAAAGATATACGTCAAGACCACAACAAAGATCAGAAGTTTCCAGCCGCTATCCCTTGTAATGCAATGGTATCGCGGCCTGGAAACTTTAGAACACCTTCGTGCGTACGCAGTATCAGCAGTACATTGGGGAAGAAAAATCGTAGTTGAAATTTGTGCGGTAAAATCATATTGGAACGTACAAAAAAATTTGTGGGCAGCTTGCACTAGTGGCACAAGGCTAGCGAAGAAACGAAGATGGTGGCCACTTGGCTAGTCCAGATTTGCCTCCGGCAACACCAAGAATTAATTCGTGTTCCGAGCCTTCGGGAAACGCGTCGTGAAGCATGCGAGGCCCAGCGAACGCTTCTCAATATTTTGCATCGAGCCACCGAGCCTATGACCTAGCTGCTCAGCTATGCTCAGCCTACAGGACGCTCGCCTCCGTGGCAGACGCAGCACGCGTCGCCTCGGCTTGACGCCGTGCCGCCTTTGCTATACTGCATACGTTGCACAATGTTCCCGTCTAACCGCCGCATAGAGCCACAAACTTTCTTTTTAGCGAACCTCCCAGTCCTTAACAAGCTTCAGAAAAGGGTTACAACTGCGTGAATGAGACGCCACGTAAGAAACAAACTCGCACACACGAAGCGCAACGTGTGTGTGTGCATCTTTCTATGATTGTTGCATGGTGTCTTTTTCGCGCAGGCGTAACCGTTTTCTGAAAAAATGACCCAACAAGACTAATAACATGTCATTCAACAAGCTTCGCTTGAAAACGTGCCTCACCTGTTATCTCACGCTTGAAAACGCCGACGCAGCCGACGTTGACGAAAGCGACGAATGCTTCTCGCCGTCAGTCATGCATGGGCTTGTCGCTGGGTAGATGGTGTTTATGACAGTACGGCTGAAGAAAAATAATCGCGTAAGGTGTGTTGAATAAATCGTTTTTATGTATAAAGAACATACCAAATTTGGGCGTGTAATTATTAATTTGTGAAAACAATTCCGTTGCATTGATTATAACTGTGTTTTTTTTTGCGCTTGCGCCCTCTGAAGTTTGGTGGGAGCACTAGTTCGTTACGTAGTCGTGACGCACTTCCTGAGGCCAGGTTTTGCGGAGTGTCCGCTCTTGTCTTCTTCTTTCTCTATGGTCTGCCTCTTTTCGTGACGAAGGGACGCCGGATTTCCTGAAACGCACATGCGTCGAAGCAACGCAGCGCGGTGTGCGCCTGCGAGTATATGGCAGACCTGTGTCTGACGTGGCAACGCCGGCATGACCCGACGAAATGAACACCGGCAATCCACGTGATCCCCGTGACGTTGAAATGTATTGGCGCCTTGACGTTGGCATGTAGTCATATTCTCACATGACACGCATCTTATATATATATCATGTTTGCCACCAGCCACATACCTTCGTCATCCAGTCCACGTCACGTAATACCAAATTTGGCATATGTAAAGCTAGCGAAACAGCCGCGAGCATATCGTGAGTGTAGGCATGTATTCATGTTGTTACAATGACACGCATGTCGTGATTATCATGTTTGTAGGTGTCATTTACCTTTGACGTCCGTTCGCGTCACATAATACCGAGTTTGGTACATGTGAAGCTATCGAAAACGGCCGCGAGCGCATCATGCGTAGCATGTAGTCATGTCATCACATGACAGGCACCTTATGTTTATCATGCTTGCACCAGTATCATACCTTCTCATTCATTTACGTCCCGTAATACTAAATTTGGTATAAATGTTTTCTTTGCGTGCGTCTATTTCCCTCCTTCGCTTTCTTTCCCATCTTTCTTCCCCATTCCTCCTTCCCTGGTACAGGGTAGCAAAACCGGATGCTCCATTTTCTGGTTAACCTCCCTGACTTCTTCTCATTTTAATTCTCTCTCTTGGTATAAATGAAGCTAGTGAAACGGCTGCCAGCGCATCATGAGCGCGGCATGTAGTCATGTTGTCACATGACACGTATCTCATGATTATCATGTTTGCACCAGTAACATACCTTCATCATCCAATCGCGTACCACAATACCAAATTAGGTATGCTAGCGAAACGCCCGCGAGCGCATCATGAGCTTGGCATGTAGTCATGTTATTGGATGACACGCATGTCATGATTTTCATGTTAGGGTCTGTCACTTGTGTTCACCATGCAATCATGTCATGCCGTACCAGTTTACAACATGTCATATGTGAACGAAGCCACCGCAAGATGTGCAGGACCATGAAATGTAAATCATGAAATTCATGACATACACGCCACGATTTTCATGTTTCTCACCAGTCAAATATGTTTTTCATACAGTCATGTTGTGCCATACCAAGTTTGGTATCGATACCATTATTGAAACGGCCAGGAGAGCTAAATGTCGTAGGCGGCTAGATAGATAGATAGATAGATAGATAGATAGATAGATAGATAGATAGATAGATAGATAGATAGATAGATAGATAGATAGATAGATAGATACGTGGAAAATTGCCGAAGTTCGCTAAAAAAAATGCTACGCATTTAATAAGCGACGAGCATAAAATTGGCGCTTGTAGGAACCGTGGCCGAAGCGAGAAAGACATGACTTCATGCCTTTCAAGTCGGTGTTTTTATAGAGCCCTTATGTCAATGCACTAGGGGACCTTGTGTTCAGAAAAAATTGCGAACGCTTTTCAGCACTATTCCAGCTGTACTATGGGACAGCCATAAGCTGTCCCGGTTCAGGTTATTAATAAGTACGAAGAGCTGCAGGTACGTCGACGAAAACAAGAAACACATTTATTTGATGCATCGGCAGAGAATTGGCTTTATAAAGACCGATCACTGGTGGAAACATTCATTAAATGACTTTTTTGTTTATACCCGCTAGTTTTCTGTCTGCCTGTCTGTCTGCCTGTCTGCCTGCCTGCCTGCCTGCCTGCCTGCCTGCCTGCCTGCTGCTGCTGCCTGTCTGCTGCCTGCCTGTCCTGCCTGCCTGCCTGCCTGCCTGCCTGCCTGCCTGCCTGCCTGCCTGCCTGCCTGCCTGCCTGCCTGCTGCCTGCCTGCCTGCCTGCCTGCCTGCCTGCCTGCCTGCCTGCCTGCCTGCCTGCCTGCCTGCCTGCCTGCCTGCCTGCCTGCCTGCCTGCCTGCCTGCCTGCCTGCCTGCCTGCCTGCCTGCCTGCCTGCCTGCCTGCTGCCTGCCTGCCTGCCTGCCTGCCTGCCTGCCTGCCTGCCTGCCTGCCTGCCTGCCTGCCTGCCTGCCTGCCTGCCTGCCTGCCTGCCTGCCTGCCTGCCTGCCTGCCTGCCTGCCTGCCTGCCTGCCTGCCTGCCTGCCTGCCTGCCTGCCTGCTGCCTGCCTGCCTGCCTGCTGCCTGCCTGCCTGCCTGCCTGCCTGCCTGCCTGCCTGCCTGCCTGCCTGCCTGCCTGCCTGCCTGCCTGCCTGCCTGCCTGCCTGCCTGCCTGCCTGCCTGCCTGCCTGCCTGCCTGCCTGCCTGCCTGCCTGCCTGCCTGCCTGCCTGCCTGCCTGCCTGCCTGCCTGCCTGCCTGCCTGCCTGCCTGCCTGCCTGCCTGCCTGCCTGCCTGCCTGCCTGCCTGCCTGCCTGCCTGCCTGCCTGCCTGCTGCCTGCCTGCCTGCCTGCCTGCCTGCCTGCCTGCCTGCCTGCCTGCCTGCCTGCCTGCCTGCCTGCCTGCCTGCCTGCCTGCCTGCCTGCCTGCCTGCCTGCCTGCCTGCCTGCCTGCCTGCCTGCCTGCCTGCCTGCCTGCCTGCCTGCCTGCCTGCCTGCCTGCCTGCCTGCCTGCCTGCCTGCCTGCCTGCCTGCCTGCCTGCCTGCCTGCCTGCCTGCCTGCCTGCCTGCCTGCCTGCCTGCCTGCCTGCCTGCCTGCCTGCCTGCCTGCCTGCCTGCCTGCCTGCCTGCCTGCCTGCCTGCCTGCCTGCCTGCCTGCCTGCCTGCCTGCCTGCCTGCCTGCCTGCCTGCCTGCCTGCCTGCCTGCCTGCCTGCCTGCCTGCCTGCCTGCCTGCCTGCCTGCCTGCCTGCCTGCCTGCCTGCCTGCCTGCCTGCCTGCCTGCCTGCCTGCCTGCCTGCCTGCCTGCCTGCCTGCCTGCCTGCCTGCCTGCCTGCCTGCCTGCCTGCCTGCCTGCTGCCTGCCTGCCTGCCTGCCTGCCTGCCTGCCTGCCTGCCTGCCTGCCTGCCTGCCTGCCTGCCTGCCTGCCTGCCTGCCTGCCTGCCTGCCTGCCTGCCTGCCTGCCTGCCTGCCTGCCTGCCTGCCTGCCTGCCTGCCTGCCTGCCTGCCTGCCTGCCTGCCTGCCTGCCTGCCTGCCTGCCTGCCTGCCTGCCTGCCTGCCTGCCTGCCTGCCTGCCTGCCTGCCTGCCTGCTGCCTGCCTGCCTGCCTGCCTGCCTGCCTGCCTGCCTGCCTGCCTGCCTGCCTGCCTGCCTGCCTGCCTGCCTGCCTGCCTGCCTGCCTGCCTGCCTGCCTGCCTGCCTGCCTGCCTGCCTGCCTGCCTGCCTGCCTGCCTGCCTGCCTGCCTGCCTGCCTGCCTGCCTGCCTGCCTGCCTGCCTGCCTGCCTGCCTGCCTGCCTGCCTGCCTGCCTGCCTGCCTGCCTGCCTGCCTGCCTGCCTGCCTGCCTGCCTGCCTGCCTGCCTGCCTGCCTGCCTGCCTGCCTGCTGCCTGCCTGCCTGCCTGCCTGCCTGCTGCCTGCCTGCCTGCCTGCCTGCCTGCCTGCCTGCCTGCCTGCCTGCCTGCCTGCCTGCCTGCCTGCCTGCCTGCCTGCCTGCCTGCCTGCCTGCCTGCCTGCCTGCCTGCCTGCCTGCCTGCCTGCCTGCCTGCCTGCCTGCCTGCCTGCCTGCCTGCCTGCCTGCCTGCCTGCCTGCCTGCCTGCCTGCCTGCCTGCCTGCCTGCCTGCCTGCCTGCCTGCCTGCCTGCCTGCCTGCCTGCCTGCCTGCCTGCCTGCCTGCCTGCCTGCCTGCCTGCCTGCCTGCCTGCCTGCCTGCCTGCCTGCCTGCCTGCCTGCCTGCCTGCCTGCCTGCCTGCCTGCCTGCCTGCCTGCCTGCCTGCCTGCCTGCCTGCCTGCCTGCTGCCTGCCTGCCTGCCTGCCTGCCTGCCTGCCTGCCTGCCTGCCTGCCTGCCTGCCTGCCTGCCTGCCTGCCTGCCTGCCTGCCTGCCTGCCTGCCTGCCTGCCTGCCTGCCTGCCTGCCTGCCTGCCTGCCTGCCTGCCTGCCTGCCTGCCTGCCTGCCTGCCTGCCTGCCTGCCTGCCTGCCTGCCTGCCTGCCTGCCTGCCTGCCTGCCTGCCTGCCTGCCTGCCTGCCTGCCTGCCTGCCTGCCTGCCTGCCTGCCTGCCTGCCTGCCTGCCTGCCTGCTGCCTGCCTGCCTGCCTGCCTGCCTGCCTGCCTGCCTGCCTGCCTGCCTGCCTGCCTGCCTGCCTGCCTGCCTGCCTGCCTGCCTGCCTGCCTGCCTGCCTGCCTGCCTGCCTGCCTGCCTGCCTGCCTGCCTGCCTGCCTGCCTGCCTGCCTGCCTGCCTGCCTGCCTGCCTGCCTGCCTGCCTGCCTGCCTGCCTGCCTGCCTGCCTGCCTGCCTGCCTGCCTGCCTGCCTGCCTGCCTGCCTGCCTGCCTGCCTGCCTGCCTGCCTGCCTGCCTGCCTGCCTGCCTGCCTGCCTGCCTGCCTGCCTGCCTGCCTGCCTGCCTGCCTGCCTGCCTGCCTGCCTGCCTGCCTGCCTGCCTGCCTGCCTGCCTGCCTGCCTGCCTGCCTGCCTGCCTGCCTGCCTGCCTGCCTGCCTGCCTGCCTGCCTGCCTGCCTGCCTGCCTGCCTGCCTGCCTGCCTGCCTGCCTGCCTGCTGCCTGCCTGCCTGCCTGCCTGCCTGCCTGCCTGCCTGCCTGCCTGCCTGCCTGCCTGCCTGCCTGCCTGCCTGCCTGCCTGCCTGCCTGCCTGCCTGCCTGCCTGCCTGCCTGCCTGCCTGCCTGCCTGCCTGCCTGCCTGCCTGCCTGCCTGCCTGCCTGCCTGCCTGCCTGCCTGCCTGCCTGCCTGCCTGCCTGCCTGCCTGCCTGCCTGCCTGCCTGCCTGCCTGCCTGCCTGCCTGCCTGCCTGCCTGCCTGCCTGCCTGCCTGCCTGCCTGCCTGCCTGCCTGCCTGCCTGCCTGCCTGCCTGCCTGCCTGCCTGCCTGCCTGCCTGCCTGCCTGCCTGCCTGCCTGCCTGCCTGCCTGCCTGCCTGCCTGCCTGCCTGCCTGCCTGCCTGCCTGCCTGCCTGCCTGCCTGCCTGCCTGCCTGCCTGCCTGCCTGCCTGCCTGCCTGCCTGCCTGCCTGCCTGCCTGCCTGCCTGCCTGCCTGCCTGCCTGCCTGCCTGCCTGCCTGCCTGCCTGCCTGCCTGCCTGCCTGCCTGCCTGCGCCTGTCTGTCTGTCTGTCTGTCTGTCTGTCTGTCTGTCTGTCTGTCTGTCTGTCTGTCTGTCTGTCTGTCTATCTATCTATCTATCTATCTATCTATCCACCTAAGACTTTTAGCTCTCCTTGCCGTCACGATAACGATATTTATACCAAAATTAGTATGGCATAACATGATTGTATGGCAAACATAATCGGCTAGTGAAAACATGAAAATCATGACATGTACATCATGAGTGTCATGATTTACCTTTCGTGGTATTGCTACTCTTGCGATGGTTTCGTTTACGTGACATTTTGCATAACTGGTATGGTATGGCGTGGCTGCATCACGAGACTGAAGTGAGAGACCCTAACGTGGAAATTATGACATGCATGTCATGATTTTCATGTTATGACTAGTCGTGGTGCGCTCGCGGTTGTTTCGCTAGCTTCGCATATACTGTTCCAGTAGTTTTCTTATAGTAAGGTAACCATTTCCAAAAGAGCATTCTAATTCACAACATTTTATATGAAACAAATATTCAGTAACTCTCACCAAAAGAAGATTATGGTTACATTTATTTCATTCGAAATACCACAACTATGAAAACTAAGATACGCTGGAGGGGCCAGAGCTTTTCAAGTATTTTGTAACTAGGTTGGAACACAGTGGCCACTATAGTAATCAATATGAGACCTTTGCACCTGATTTTAAATAAAATTGAGATACAGAAGCTAAACAATTTTCAAGCATACCATGGGTACTGCTAAAGATGCAAAAAACAGATCAACCTTTCATCACAATACAGGACTCAACACCTAAGGCACGCAAATATCATTGTTGGAAACTAAATCTGATAAAATCATTTACTCGAAGACAATACTTGCTTCTGTTTTGCATGAAGCTGAACGCAGCAGTAGCAGTTACCACAAGATGTTAGCAGTTACCACAAGATGAAGACAAGCACTACTTAAAGCAATATAGCTTCAGCATAGTAAAAATTGATCACAAGAAAGTGGAGTTTTCAGAAGAAATGACTTCATCCAGTAATGAATATAGCGTTGGTAGCTTCGTAGAAGCATGAGCTGCATGTATAATAATTTGTGAATTACCTTGAAAAAAAAAAACCTTTAGCTATTCCAAGGTTTTTTTTTCATTGTGTGTGTTGGCGTTTCATGGTCAGTGGTAATTTTGCTAAAACTATTGGAAAAATATTTTGAATATGTACTATTCAATTCGTGTACTGACTCGAACAAAATTTAATTCTGTTCGTTATTCAAAACTTCTGAACATTTGCAAACTGCATGATCCCGAGGCAGCAGAAGCCACTGGACGTGAGCTTGCCGCTGACGCGAGAACGAACACGTCATGCCATCGCCGAGCCCACAGTGAAGTTCGCGCAAGAGATGCCGAAGCAAAGTGCCAACGAAAGAAACACTTCCAAAACATTGAAGCATAGTAGCCAGACGAAGAAGGGGCGGCAGCTTTGCTGTTTCAATATTGTTATCGAGTGGAAGAGGCAGGAATCTCTTTCGCGACACTCTGACGAATGCGTTATACAGCATGCATCAGGCTGCGTCGCGGCCGCATGGATTATTTGTTGCCACTTCTTTATATTTACATATCAGTTATTGAAAAATTGACACCCATTTTTTCACCATTGTCGTCATGCTCCAAAAATAGTACGAATCGATAACTTCACTCTATCCCAGCGTTGTATTGTTTTTGTGCAAGAGACAGCTTTCTTCGCAAGATTTCTCAAGCTTCAGCTTTAAGGATAGCAAAGATGGCTGCCACGGCAATGTTTGTCGAACATAGTTATAGCTTGCGGTACATTTATTTTATTGCGGAGCAGAAACCAAATATGTTCACGTTCGACCATAACCACTCGTTTTGCGACACCATTTGACACAAAACGAAATTTAATAATTAGACGTTTCTGAACAAGTTGTGAAACAAGCCACGCTGTTCTCATTCACCACGAGCGGTGGCAGAGGGCGCCGCGAAACGGTCAAGGAAGTGGCGCACGTGATTGGCCAGCCCATGCGGCTGCCCACAGCGGCCCCTGGCGTCGTCGGCGTTCATCGTGAATAAGATGGCGCCAGCGAATCGGCGCGTGGCTGTGAACAGGCGCGTCGAGTTGGGTCCGAGGCCGGCCTGCCAGAATCGGTCTTTGTGCACCACGTGACAGTCGCCGTGACGCGAGTAGTGACGCATGTAGCCCAGCTTGGCGGCCATCTCGCACATCTGCCAGTAGGTCGAGCCCGTTGCCATCTTGACCGCGGGGTCCCCTTCCTGCGGGAGCAAATGGTGGTGATATTCGACTTGTCTCAATCACTGTACTGCCTCAGCCTTAGCGAGTAAGATGCGTTTTTCTGGAAGTAACTTTACGCGGAAAGCACTGGCCGCTTTCATATGGAATTAACATATTCGAGTTGAACGCTGTCTGTTACTGAGTCCTCTCCAAACGGGGCATACGTTCAAGCTCGCGTCATATTTACTTTTGTGGCTATATACAAAGGGTCTGGCATCATCTGGGTACCTGGATTCTCCTCTTGTAGTAATGGTAATGACCGTGCTAATGCGGTAGCTCGAGAGCTCACAGACCGGGCTTCATTGGAATAGTTATCGAACCCTCCAGCCCGAACAACGCACTGACAGGACCATGTGAATGCTAAATTATGACAAAGTTAGACGTACTAGGTACCACCATACAAATCGCTTATTAAAGGGAGCTGTCGCGTAGTGGCAGTTTCTCAGTCGTCATTATTCTGTCTTTTTGTCCCTCGCCTCTCCCTCTCTGCACAACATCTGAAGTACTAGGAGCGCGTAGCCCTAAAGCTTGAGGGCATATCTTCTCGCCCAACAACTCAGGTGGCGTGATCATGCTTGTAATGAAGTAATCAGTGCAGGCCTAAACCAACGGTAGTATTGCTCGGGATAAGGTTAAAATAAAGGAACAAATATTTAAACTAAAGAGTTAATCGAAATATCCTAGAAGTAATCACAATAATTAACATCAATATGATCATCATCAGACTGACTACGCTGACTGCAGGGCAAAGGCCTCTCACATGTTCCGCCAGTCAACTCGGTCCTATGCTTTCTGCTGCCACCTTATACTCGCAAACATGCTAGTCTTATAAACCTACCTAACTATCTGTCTCCCCATCACCCGCTTACCTTCTCTTGGAATACAGTCAGTAGCCCTTAATGACCAGTGTTGTCTTCGCGCTACGTGCCCTACCCTTGATTTCGACTATATTGTTCTGAAGACCCATTTTTTACCCATTTGTTCCCTGATACAATCTGCTCTCTTCTTGCCCTCAGGGTTAATCATTTTCCTTTCCATCACTCTCTCCCTCGTCCTCAATTTAAGCTGAACCGTCTTTGTAAGCCTTCATGTTTCTGCTTCATAGATAAGTACCGTTAAGATGTAGGTATTATATACCTTCGTCTTGAGGGATAGTGACAATATACTAGTCATAATTCGAGAATGCTTTCACAATGTACTCCACCCCATTCTTATTCTTCTAGTTACTTCAATCTCGTGGTTCGGCTCCACTGTTACTGCCTGTCCTAAGTAGACGTACTCGTTTACACCTTCAGGTACACTGCTGCCTATGTCGAAGCGCTGTTCTCTTTGGAGGTTGTTGTACATTACTTTCGCTTTCTGGAGACTATACTTTATATAAAGATTTCTGCTCTCCTTATCTTATTCAGTATAATCATGAATAATTACCGCAAAATCTCTCAAACACCTCAAAAACATGTGGCTCACACCAATGCCAAGCATTAGCGGGCTCCATTGCCTCGCTAAGCCTGCGAACGCTCCTCCCACTGGCGCTTCTTCGGCGCCTTCGTCTCTGCATCTGGTGGATGAAACAAATTTGCGGAACTCGCTGAAGACGACACGTATCTCAACTGCCGTCGCAAGCATTGATTGATTGATATGTGGGGTTTAACGTCCCAAAACCACTCTATGATTATGAGAGACGCCGTAGTGGAGGGCTCCGGAAATTTAGACCACCTGGGGTTCTTTAACGTGCACCCAAATCTGAGCACACGGGCCTACAACATTTCCGCCTCCATCGGAAATGCAGCCGCCGCAGCCGGGATTCGAACCCGCGCCCTGCGGGTCAGCAGCCGAGTGCCTTAGCCACTAGACCACCGCGGCGGGGCTGCCGTCGCAAGCAGGAAGTTGATGAAGCTCAGCGAAATGTAGCATGTCGGACAATTAGCTTCTGAATATTCTTAACAAGATGCTACTTGTGCTATTGAAACCCTACATACTAAATTCAAATACTGAAGTCATCGAAAGTTTGCTAAATTAAGCAGTGGGAATTCTACGAACGGGAATAGATGAGTGTGTGTGCTACGCACTTCAACTTGCACAGAGCTGCATATTTTAGGTAGGCTTTGTACATGTTTACATGTATATACATATAGTATTTACCCATTCAAAGTTGAAAGATTTCAGAAGGGGGTATATGGTTTAAGTAAAAGGAGGCTCCGAACGCCCTCCCTCCAAGACTAAGTCTGTGTCTCGTTCTGGCCCAATGCGGAGGAAAGTCCATGGTGTATCACTGCACTTGGGAGTGTACACATCTACCGGTGGGGGTCGTGCGGGGACCCTGGGCCATACGTGCCCGAACCCCTTGGTCAAATAAAGTTTCTACCACCACCACAACATGTACCGGGCTACCCTGCTATTCCTTCACCCTCACAATCCTCCTGGGAGATTACGCTATCGCAGAGCCTCAGTAGTAGCGTCAGCTGGTCCAACGGGCAAGTCGAGTATCGTGAGCCGAATGAGCCCTGAACTACGGGTGCCACCCTACGAAACATCATTTTTCTAAAAGTAAGCTTTTTTATCTCGTGTTCCTAGTAGGCGGTACAAGCCACAAGGTTCCTATAGAATAAAGACCAGCTCACATTCACTAAGTATTCACTCATCAATACAACATTCCGCTGTAGCTCTCACGTGTTTGCGTGCAACGTACATAGAATGCTGTGGACGAGTTGAGGAAGTAGCTGGACGCCTCGCAGGTGACGCTGAACAGCAGCCGGGGAGCGATGGACTGCTCGAAATCGGGCATCGCTTCCTTCATGTCGTGCATCAGGCGAGAGAAGCTCGGTGCTCGAGTGACGCCTTTCAATGCGAACGGCATCGGGCAGGCGGCCGCGTCCGACGGCGCCGGCGACAGGTCGTGTGTACGCAGAACCACGATGTCTTCTACTAGGGCGAGCACGCTGCGCGCAACCAAGTGTGGCGTAGGGTGTACATATTCCGCCCGTGAACGAAAGCTCGGGCATGCCATAACATAGGCCAGTTTTATAGATCATCTTGCTTGGGATTTGTAACTGAAGCAAAGAGCGATACAACTCAACTGGTTTGACATTTGGACGTTTTCTCTGTCATTGTGCAGTCGTGCTTGCATTGTGTTTACATGATCGACACGTAAGCAATATAAGTGAAACACACACACTCACGAAGATTAAAGGCAGCATAGATTACCCCCCTCTCTGGCCTGAAAGGTTTTGCTCGTTAGGGCCCACTCGGACACAGACTAACGAGACTAGCCCCCGTATTCATAAACGCTCCTCGACTCGACTTCACCCTTCACTTGACAGAGTTGAGCACTGCGCCACTGCTCGGCTAAAAATGACGCTGCCCTGCTCGAAAATCGCACCACATTATCGCTGATATGCAGTGACTTGCCGAGCCTTGAGAGGGCGCTTCCATCGGCTTTCTCAAGTGAAGGTGAAGCGTTGAGTCAAGGAACGTTCTTGAATACGGGGTGAATCTCACTGAATTTCTGTGAGCAGAGTTTTTTCTATAACATGCACTAAAAAATTTGCTTGCACAATCTTCGTACAGAACGTTCTACTACGCTATAGTTCTCCAGCTCTTATATCGCTTCGCAATCACCCTCAGCCGCTGAAGCACAAGTCTGGCAGGTGTGTCGCCACTCCACTTAATCTGCTGTGGAAACTTCGCAGCTACGCTCGCTCGGAACCTTGCCGCTGCGGCGCCTCGTGACTATAGGTCTCTATGTCAACCTCGATTTAAGCTGAGAAAAAAAAAACCCTTCTTGCAGGTATTCGCCCCGTACGGTAAGTGCAGACTCGCCGACCTTCTACTCAGCCAGGCTCACTCGTACTAAGCCGCAATAGAGTTCTCCTGTGCTTACATAAATTTACTGACATTCTGCACAGCCAGGCAAACTGGTACTCAGATTCACCAAAGTTCTGCTCAGCGGAACTCACTCGGACAATTCCACTCAGTAGGGCTCGCCGTGAACCAACTTTTTAAAATGTTACTCGGGTAGCTAACTCGGATGTAGACTGAACGAAATCTTGATAATTTGAAATCCATTAGGATAGAAGCTTCCTAAAAATGAACACTCTGCTGGGCTTACTCAGATTCGGGCTCACTGAACTTAAGCTCCGCCGCTGAAGGCTTTCTCAAGATAAATGAAGCTCTGTGGCCAAGTTGGTTCACTATAGTAACTCACCAAATTCTTTTGCATGCTAAGAGCTTGCGAATATGACCGAGTTTATTCAGAAACGGCCACACCTTTACAAATGCCGAGAAAATAACATAACTATTTTTATGTAGAGGTAAAGGAATTGCAGGGAGGTTAACTGCCAGTTGGAGGGACAAACCAAGGGGCAGCAATCATGCTGAACTATAAGAGTGCTGGAGCATAGTGTACAATGGTGGGGAATGACCAAATCTGAACATGCCTGAAAGCTGTTAAAGTATTTCATCGTGAGCACAAATTATTGACGATTATTTCATTTACACTTATTATCATCCTCAGCAACCTTATTATGCCCACTGCAAGACAGTGTGACTTCCTGTTTCCGATTTAGATGGTCTTGCGCATGCAGATTCAATACTACAACTGCAAGTTCCCACTTTATTGTATTCTTATTTTTATTATTTATTTATTCTGTTTTAATTCACTTCAATTTGCGTCACGGTAACTATACACTACTGTTTAAGACAACAACTAATGCTCCAATACTTTGTTTGGTGTGACTGTCTGTTGGATTTAATTAGTCGTGTCTGAGAGTTACGTTCTTCACGCCTGTGATGGCAATATAATAGCAAGCACTCGAAAACATGCCGTGTATTTTCTCTCCCATAGGTCATATGCCTCCCCTTCACGTCTGGCATAGTTTGAGAAGGCCAAACGTGAAGGTGTTAATCGTTCGACAGTGGCGTACTTGTTGATTGACATCGGGCCTTCGGGTTGTTCCTTGTGGAAGGAGACCACGGCCGACACGAACAGGCCGACCAGCCCCAGGTCGTCGCGCAGACGCCTAAAGTGGCCCAGGAACTCGGCGTCCGAGACGGTGACCGTGGGATGCGACCGGTAGAAGAACAAGAACCCATCCAACTGCTTTGACTGCAGCCACGTGGTCGTCAGTGCACTCAGCTCACTGGCAGTCGAACCGCGAACCTGTGCGTAGGACGGGAAGCGCCATTCACGCCTTCTACGCCACGTAGTGCGTGCATTGTAGTGGTGTAATTTCATTACCGATGCAACTCGACGAAGTTATGAAAGGCTCGACGCCTAGTGAAAATTCAGTCATATGACACAACTTTGCAGAAAGAAGGGAGTGGG
Source organism: Rhipicephalus annulatus (assembly GCA_013436015.1). Classification (NCBI taxonomy): domain Eukaryota; kingdom Metazoa; phylum Arthropoda; class Arachnida; order Ixodida; family Ixodidae; genus Rhipicephalus; species Rhipicephalus annulatus. The sequence goes on from WOVY01009992.1 coordinate 16,128, forward strand.
TGCACTTGCTGCGGCCGCGGGCAGGCGCCGTTTTCGCGCCTATTAGCGCTGCTGTGTGCGTTGCAGCTCCTACAATACTCTCTCCTCCGCCTCAAAGGGTACTAGACGCGTCTGTCCCACAGAGAGCAAAAAGGGCCAATGCTTGAAACATTGTTAGCGCGATCTCCACGTTACAAGGCAAAAGGACACAGCCACGAGAGAAAGTGGCCCATCATCGCTATCGCCATCTCCACGTTACGGGGCAAAAGGGCACAGTTACGAGGCTAAGAGGCACAGTTACGAGTCAAAGAGGCACATCATCGCTATTCGACCATCTCCTCGTTACAAGGTGAAGGAGCACATAATCTCTAGCGCCATCTCCACGTTACAAGGTAAAAAGGCCCAGCCGCAAGGCAAAGGGGCTCATCGTCTTTACCGCGATCTTCACGTTACGAGGCAAAGGGGCACAGTGATCGGTAGAAAGTGCCCCAACCGACTATCCGAATAAAAGAGGCATCAGTGGCGGCGAGTAGTCGAGGGGCACCCATCGCCATTGGCGACGCGCGAGAGGCGGGGACACCGCAAATTGTTCTTCTATGTATCTTTTGTCTGCGGACGTGATCCATCAGAATCCAGCCCAATACCGCTTCGATTAAAAAGGAGAGAAACGACTGCGTTCCAGCGTCATCCTAGACTTCTATATATACGGTAGATTGATTGATTGATATGTGGAGTTTAACGTCCCAAACCACCGTATCATTATGAGAGACGCCGTAGTGAAAGGCTCCGGAAATTTTGTCCCCCTGGGGCTCTTTAGCGTGCACCCAAGTCTGAGCATACGGGCATACAACACTTTCGCCTCCATCGACAACGCAGCCGGCATTTGATCCCGTGACCTGCGGGTCAGCAGCCGACTACCTTAGCCACTAGACCACCAGGGAGGGGTCTATATATACGGTGGTCATCAGTTTATGTTGATGAAATAGTATGCGGATGAAATCCTTTCTGTTCATATGCTAGAAACGAATTGACCCTCCTTCGGGCGCCATCCTGAATCGCACAGCGGGCCACCTTATAGTTTGTAGGCATTGCGAATAGTCGCGGCCCACGAAATAGTCGAGTCACTGTCAAGGGGGTTCGGTCGTACCCCCGAAGCACACATACCCTTTTCGCAGAGCTCTTTACAAATGCATCTGGACTTGCATCAACTGCGCCACTGCCTCATTGTCATTTATTATTGCCAGTTTGCATGGATTGTGATAAAAATTATATAAACAATCGAGGCCAATTTTAGCTGTTGCCGTCACGATCTGCATAAACTCCAAATCGGTAACATTGGCCCACACGTTGCATATTCCATGTGCGAGTGAGAGCGTGCCAAGGGTCGCTGGAAGGCGTGGCTCGAACAGGGATGAAAAACTTTCCTGGGCTCTTAGCCGTGCGCGAAAGCTCTTTGGAAAGTAAAACTGTGTGTACTGTGTATGCATGTACTGAAGTGGTGTACAGGGTGAGCTGGTGTAAGTTTCGTGCTGTAAGTTTCGCCATGACCGTTTATATATAATGTGGTGGCGAAAATCGGCACTGGGACTCGGACGCACGGGCTCGGTTAACACATAAAGACAGCAAAAGCGGAAAAAAATAGTCGCCGCTTTGCCACAAAGGCAAAGCAATGAACGCAATAGCAACAAATTGGAAGGCCACGCGCAGAATAGCCGGAAGATCGAAACGTGCTCCGCGAAGTCTCACGCACAAATGACGCATGAATTTTACTCACAGTAACAGATGAACGCGAATAAGCGTCTCAGTTGTTACTTCGTTGTGTCTGCAAAGCTGGCTATTTTCGTCAATGAAGACTGTGCGAAGATCGCAGTGACCTTAGTGCGCCAGGTAACTAAAACAGAATTGTTCCGGTAAAAGCCGAAGGCCAGCCAAGACGTACGATCCTCCCCACCGCGAGATAAGGGTGCGTGAGTGAGCGTCAACCCTTTGCTCTTCGCGGGGCAAAGTGTCTGAGGGAGAAGAGAGCGCGCGCCGTTGCGTCGTGACTATGTTGCTACGCGCGCTCATTGCGCCATCTTGCTGGTAATGCTGAAAACATGATAGCCGCCCCCCCCCGAGATGCCCGTCAGCAGCGGTAAGTGGTAGATAGAGATAGCTTGCCGTTTGAACGTTGAAGGACGTGCTTCTGGGTGGCTCAGCGATTAACGCCTCGCACTCCCGATTCGGAAGACCCAAGTTTGAATCCGCGCACCTGAGTCTCTTTCTGGGTTTTGTTATTCTTGCATTTTCACACACACACACACACACACACACACACACACACACACGCACACACACACACACACACACACACACACACACACACACACACACACACATATATATATATATATATATATATATATATATATATATGTGTGTGTGTGTGTGTGTGTGTGTGTGTGTGTGTGTGTGTGTCTGTACATATACGGTGAATGACGCCGATGGCAAAATCCAGCCGGAAGGGTTCATATAATTGCTATCGCAATAATACAACAGCTAGCCAAGAAGCGGATGCTGTGTTTGTGTTCTTTACTATTGAAGCACACACTGTTCCAGCCATGCATGTGAAAGGTACCGGCCAAAAGTGTCGATTATTTGATGAATGGATGAAAACTCTCATCGATAAAAGATTAATCATTCAATAGCTGTCACGGCGAACGATTTAATCATCGATCTTACAAAACCCAATTGACCATGAGTGAACGGCAGCGGTTGTCAGACATCGGCTGTTTTAAAAGAACGCTGTGACACTTTTCCAAGTCACCATCGGATGTGTTCATTAAAAAAGTTTATCGCGTCATGAAACGGACCCAGCAAAAAAAAAAACATTTTTACAGTCAGAAACATTTTTCGCATGCTGTAAGTGCGAAAAATCTTCGCTAGGCCGAAGGAGTGCTCTGGGGGATGTCACAGGAGAAAGAAGTTGTGAAAGGTTGAACGTTAGGTGTGTGTGCATATATTGAATGCAAGAACAGCGCAACAGAGGACTGACAAGAGTAACACAACCAGTCTTGTGCGTAAACAATCTTCGTTGTTATATAGTGGCCTCTTCTGTGTCGTGACCTTGAAAGAAAAGTAGTACTTTCTACTTTTTTTCCTTCGAATACATGGTAGCTGAGTTGGTAGAGCAACGGGCGCGTTATTCAAATTGGCAAGTTATCTTTTCATCCAATTTTCTTCCCATTTACATTACAGTTATCCCTTATCACATCCCCAATACTTTGCTTGACATGAGAGTGTCTGTTAGATCCCATTGATACTGTGTATAACACAGAAAATGTGTCCTTAAATGACACACTTCTTTCACGACTTTTTTCAGTGGGACAGCGAGCAAGCAAGCACGCAGGAGGCAACCCTAAGCGGCGTCCGCGGGAACTATGGAGCTCACAATACTCGTATCGGCCAATGGGTGTCAAATTTGGGTACACGTACGGCACGGTGATTTGGTTATGTGGCTTCAAAGAAGGGGAAACGATTTCTAACTTACTTTGAGATTTAGTAGCGCAATGATTCGAGGCCGCAATGATCTCTGCTGATCTCGACTAGAGATCAGCAGAGATTTCTGATCATGCTGAAGAAGCGTTGCAAGGCCTCTTAAGGAAAAGAAAAGCCTTATATGTATCATCAAAGAAATACGATGACCCTTGTCTTCAATGTCGACAATTATGTATAGTAAAAGTTTCCGTCCTTCGTTAAAAAGCCACAGATGACGAGTGGATCTGCGAGGCACTGCAAACCAAGTTAGCAGCAGGAATCCTTGCACTGCAGTTGCACTGAAGCGTGGAAATTCGCGTGCGTACATGCGAGTAAGCTATGGGAACATACATGTTTTTACGGTAAAAAAAAGGACGATACTATAATTTGCTGCCTCATTTTTTAGGGGCGAAGCTTTCTATAGCGGCACTCGTTCGTCCCTCGTAGCCGTTGTAGTAGGGTGTAACAAGTATAACATTTTGACCTCCAAGGTGGTGCCGGAGAGAGATTTCTTCTGCGTTGTTGAACAATAAAAGATAGTGCTCAATGTACATGCCACTGGCTGCTAAGGGGGCATGAAAGACAGGAGAATTCAGCTTTTCGATAACACGCACGCTGCGAACTTTTTATTGTTCAACAACGCACAGAAGACAAGAAATGGTTGCTACGTTATACCCGCTGGGTGTAACCTCCTAGGCTTTAGAAAGGTTTAGCGAGCGTTGGGCCGCAGTGCCATGAATACAGTGAACTAGTATACACCACGAACTCGAGGTGGTTAAAGGTGGAAAGTAGACACGAAGCGCTAGCCGTAAGAAAGTGTGCGTGTGCTTCCTCTTGTTCAGTCTTTGAAATGTCCGCTGGATGGCGGTGCTTCAATATGAGGAATATATGATGAAAAGATGCGAGATTGTGGTACTTGGAGTGTTGAATAGGTGGACGAACGGACACACAGACAGATGCATGGACGGACGCACGGATGGACGCATGGACGGACGCAGGAGCGGATGCATGGACGAAAGCAGGGACGGACGGACGCAGGAGCGGATGCATGGACGAAAGCAGGGGCGGACGCACAGATGAACGTGTGGACGCACGGATGGCCACACAGACACACGCATGGATGGACGGAAGCAAGAACGAATAGACGGACGGATGTTTCGCCCCACTATCCATCATTCACTCCGTGGATACGCTGCCATTTTTTTCCTCCGTTCAGCAATGGACTGGAATGGCTATTACCATGATATTTAAGCCATCGTATCTTCAAGTTTTGCGGATAACATAACTGCCTATTGTTAGTCACGAAGATCACTCTGTAACCTTAATTTGTAAACCAATATACCTTTTGTAATCGCTCTTAACCGGGGTTTTTAAGGTAGTAAAGTGAAGTGGAGCGGCAGCTTTCTCTCGGCAGGTATCTCCACTCGGCAAGAACTATAATGGGAGGTTTGACGTCCGAAAACCACAATATGATTATGAGAGACACCGTAGTGGAGGGCTCCAGAAATTTCTACCATGCAGCTGTTGTTCTTTAACGTGCACTCACATCGCACAGTAGACGGGCTTTGTACCATTTCGCCTCCATCGAAATGGTATACCGTCCCGCCCAGGATCGAACCCGTGACCTTCGAGTCAGCACCCGAGCACCCTTTCCACTGATCCACTGAGATGGGTGGCGAGTGCTAACGCGGCGATTTCTACAGGAGGAAAACAATCCGGTTGTGACCGACTTGGTTTGAAGTCAGGCCATCGTCAGTACAGTGCTCCAGGGGATCAGACAGTGTTAATATGTAAATAATGATAGTGGTTCGCTAATGTCTCACACAGCGGTTTGGTGCGACATGCAAGCAACCCACAGTTTCTGATTGCTGAACTTAGTGCATTACTGACGATGGAGTGGGCTTTTGCCTTCGTGAGTTAAACAATGTATTGACAGCGTCAGATGCTGCCGATGTTTCCTTACTGTGTTCTTTTTTTTTACTGCGCAAACTGTTGCATTGCGCTAGAGTTCCCGTATTTGAACGAGAAAAAAGGATTATTCGATAGCAAGGAAAGTAGCCCGCTACCTGATTTGTTTACATAGTAGCCTTATGAAGTGTTCATGCAATTTTCGCGGATAAGAAATGCACGTGCTTTTGTTTCCAGCGTCTATAGTACGCGTCATGAATGTGTGTTTTGACTCCGTGGTAAAACTGCATTAGCAGAAATACTTGGAGTGACATCACGTGGTTAACAAGGAAAACTGCTCATATCTGTCCCCCCCCCCCTCGACATAAAAAAAAGAAAGATAATGACGCGTGTTTCAATAAGTAAAGGTAAACTCTTATCGTATACTCTCTACGCCTTTGCCTTGCCTGGTTGCAGAAGACCGCAGTGGTCTGGACGCCGTCGCCGAAGAGCGCATACAGCGGCAGGCTGGCCTGGTTCCGGCGCAGCGTCGCCGCGAAGGCGTCTACGCCGTCGGGGCCTTCGTCATCGATGCCGCGGTAGCGGACGCCTCGCGACGTCGGCTCGACGCAGCAGTAGAGCACCACGGTGCACAGCGACACCGGCACGTCCCGCAGGTGGTAGTCGCCGCGTCCGGGCTCGAACACGCACCACAGCTGGCGACCTCCGTCGGCAGTGGCTTTGGAGCTGCGCTTTAAGGCTTGGGGGCCATGGTCGCGGGGAACCGGTGAAGATTCGGCGCCGTCGCGATTGCCCGCGTGGCGTTTTGCCGGCCTGGCCTTCTTCTGTAGAGGAGATACGTGCACGCGTCGATGTAACATTATTAAATAATAGAAGCACTACGAAGACAAGGACAAAGATATGCATGAAACAAGTGCTTACTGGCAACTGAAAGCTTTGTTGTGCTTGAAAAATATACATATGCGTAAACCTGACACAACACCCGCGCATGAACACCGTGAACAAAATAAAAACAATAGGCCAGGAAGTAAATGCGCACATGCTATAAGTGCTCTTCGCTGCGACGGAGATCATAGGCAAATACCGAGATCTTACTAAACGGGAAGTAGAAGGGCGTGCATATCCGCCAGTGAATCGTCTTTAGCCATATCGGCAAAATCCTTGTTAATACTCGCGGAGAGGAGGTAGCTGAGTGGCATGGGGGAGGGGGAGCGTGTGCGTATACTCATCCTGTAGTTTTTGGTTTTGTTTTGTCCACGGTGCCCATATGCGAGTGTTGCGTTCAGGTACATGTTTTCTTTTCAGGCAATGTTAAAGAACCCCACGTGATCAAAATTTATAGAGCCCTCTATTATGGCGTATCGCATAATCATATGGACCCTATCTATCTATCTATCTATCTATCTATCTATCTATCTATCTATCTATCTATCTATCTATCTATCTATCTATCTATCTGTCTGTCTGTCTGTCTGTCTGTCTGTCTGTCTGTCTGTCTGTCTGTCTGTCTGTCTGTCTGTCTGTCTGTCTGTCTGTCTGTCTGTCTGTCTGTCTGTCTATCTATCTATCTATCTATCTATCTATCTATCTATCTATCTATCTATCTATCTATCTATCTATCTATCTATCTATCTGTCTGTCTGTCTGTCTGTCTGTCTGTCTGTCTGTCTGTCTGTCTGTCTGTCTGTCTGTCTTTTCAGACAATAACGCTGTTAGTTTGGGGTAAGTGCACGTGCTGTGGACTTTCTTGTCCTTGTCTTCATAGATCTTCTATTATTTGAATATGAATCAGCATCAGCTGGCTCACTTTTCCTTGTTGCATCAATGTAACACCTGGACATAAGCGGAACCAAAGAAGGAGGGGGGTGCGTTAGTGGGGCTCAACCCCACTCCCTTGTCTTATTTCTTTTGTATGCGTACATGCATTAACATAGTGCTGTGTGTCGTCGTACGTTTCTTTATCGTGTCATGTGTTTGCCGCCCTACAACGACACCTAAAAAATGAGCCGCTATCAAAAAGCCCACGTATTCACACCCATTAAAAATATGTACAGACAGCGGCTGGAACATTTCATCCCCGCAAGATAAAAATAATTGCGCTAGCTAGGCACTACGGGTGCTAAAAGAGTGGCAACAGCAGGGCTGGTGGCCTTCCCCTCATCCTTTAATTCCCATTCTTACCCGCTTGCTATAATATAGTGTAGGTGGCTTCGCGATAGCTGTTTTCGTATCTCTTTTTCTTTGTCTTACCCTGTTTTTTTTTTTTTCGTGGGCTAAACTTATTTCGCTGGGGCTTTTTCTCCCGTCGGTGCCCTGTAAGCTAGCTCTCGCTGCTCTTGATGAGGAGCAGCTGTATTTTCTCCAGTGATTTCATGACCGCTCGGTACATGGGACGCCACCACTTAACTTGTTACAAAGGGAACGGCACCACATCATTGTCAGCAACAGCGCACTCTCGGCGTGTGCTCTCGTTAGACCGGTGACCGCTAGAGGGCCGCGCCTGTATTAAGCGTTGTCTCTTGACGAATTTCCTTCCTCTTCACCAGAAGTTCATGGCAGTGGCGCTGAGAGCTCGCGAGATAAAATAAAGACGCAAACGCCAGCAGCAGCAGCAGCAGCAGCAGCAGGCACAACAGCGTGTCAACGCTTTGTATAATGATCGAGAGAATGTACGGAGGATTTCACGGTTTCACCGAGAACCTCCGAAGGTTCACCCCCACTTATCATATTTCACGTCGGGGAGACGCTGCGATCTTCCTTTCTTTCTTTCTTTCTTTCTTTCTTCTTTCTTTCTTTCTTTCTTTCTTTCTTTCTTTCTTTCTTTCTTCTTTCTTTCTTTCTTTCTTTCTTTCTTCTTTCTTTCTTTCTAGATTTCTGTAGTTCTCTTCTCCATAGCAACGCATGCAATCATGTGGCCCTCATAAATGCCTGTTCTGTAAGCGTGCCCAGATAGCCGAAAGGTCATGGCATTCGCCTTTGTATTCCGCCTCAACAAAACAGTTTGTTTTATTTGTGTATTCTTCCTCTTCTTTCCACTTCTCTTCTCCTGTTCCCCTCCTTTCATTCCTCCAACGCGTACTTGGTAGCGGTCTCAGCGAAGCCAGATGCAGCTGTGCCAAGTGTATGATAGACCACGCGACGTACTGCTGAAAATTTGGTGTCGAACATCGAGCTTGAATTGCTACAGTGTTGAAAAATGTTACTGGTGGCGGCTCGAGCTTGTCACACTACAATTAAAACTACTTCGTACTGACGTAACTTAACTTAATGAGCCAAAAAGCAAGAAGTTTCGCCGCAATGAAAAAAAAATTCTAAACAAATAGTTGAATCGTTGCATCCATAAACGTGAAACAGTCTGGGCGAGATAGTCCGTGGCAGTGCAGTGGACTTAGACAATGCATTCAGCTGAAGTTCTAAAAACTATTTAGCCAGTGTAAGTGTTTGACATTTGTTCTCAAGGGGCTTTCTAGAGCAATAAAAAATCACAGCATATTCACGGAGTGCATGATGATGAGTGGGGCGAAGCATCTGTCAGCCCGTCTGCGCTTCCATCCGACCGTTCTTGCTTCCGTCCGTCCGTCCGTCCGTGTGCTCGTCCGTGCGTCCGTCTGTTCGTCCGTCTGCGCATTCGTTCATGCGTCCGCGCGTCCATCCATGTGTCCGTCTATGCGTCCGTGCATCTGTCTGTGCATCCGTCCGTCCATCTAGTGAACACTCCAAGTACCGCCATCTCGCATCTTTTCATGATATATTCATCATATAGAAGTATCGCCATTCAGCAGACATTCCAAGGACTAAACGAGAGGTGGCACAGCCGGACTAGAAGGAGCGGCACGCGCAGCCTGCGCTTCGTGTCTAGTGCTGATTCATGGCAATTCTGCCCAGCCCTCGCTAAACCTTGCTAAACTAAGGAGGCTACGCCCAACAAGTTTAATGAGGCGACCTTCAGTGCTCAAAGTGCGTCCTTCTGTTACTGTAGATTTTTTTAAGTAAGCATCCAAATCAAGGAAAATTGTATTAGAGATTAGGCCACCTACATTCGTCTCTGTAGGTTATTTCATAAGAAACAACTATCTTTTTTTATTTATGATTAATTTGTGCGGGTTTCCTTCTCATTTAGAAAGAGTGCGCCTGGCCGCTCTTCACCGGCCGTGGAGGTGACTACCTACTACCACTACGACGACTACTATTTCTACATACATCGCTACTATTTCTACATACATCGCGGACGCACGACCCACGGCGTAAGGAACTTCGACCCTAAAAAAGAAAGGCCTCACCAAACTCCGATTGTTGGATTCAAAGTCAAGATTGCTAACTATTACACCATGAGGCCCTAACCACGGTGCAGTGTAGTCATGAAGTGACCGTGCCCTAACATTCCGATGCTGAGAATCTAACCAGGGCCTCCTGGGTGAAAACGAGGTACCCTAGTCACTCGACAACACCGGAACACCGGTAAACTTGCTTAAGCGGTTATTTGGATACACTTCGACGCAAATCACCTTATGAGACGTAAGTCCTGAATGACGCGTAATACTTGTATCTGCAGTTTTTGTTGTTCTTGGCAGTCACTGACACGTCACTGTGAAATACGCATTAGTGGGCATCTCTCCTTCAAAGCGTCTCTTTCAATGCCTCTAACATCAATCAGCCACGTGTTTGTTTTTCTGTTCTTTTGCAGTGAAAACTTTTATCAGATTCCCAGCAACAGTCGCGTCTGGTTTTGCGCAGTTTGCTCCGTCTGTGGTGTCCGTAGCCGATATCACGCGAAAATAAAAATATATCAGGCGTTAAGCTACATTTGAACCCGAGCTCTTTGCGTGGCGCACGATATATCGACAGCAGAGCCACGCCGGCACTTTATAATCCTTCGCAAAAAAACCCTGTACACACATGTAAAGCAAACCCGTAACAAGGAGTTTTTTTCCTAGGTGGGTGGGCACTTGCTGAAGACCCTGGCGGCTTAAGAGAAATATCTATTGCAATTCCTTATTTTCGATAAAACATCCACCTCCATCAGAATTACGGAGCGAGATCGGGTCCCTGCTTGCTCCCCTCCCCCGACCATGTCCTTCATTTAAAGCAAAGTATGGTGTTAAGAGCCGTATATAGCGATTAGGAGAGAGAAATAACGGATGGACATTGCGTGTTATTAACAATAATAGCATCCAGAGTAATTTGTGTAACGAGTCGTTTGTTTAAAGGTTTCCACGCATTACAAAGGGATCAACCATATATAATTCTTTGTCGTCATGAGCCGCAAGATCAAAAAAGTTCACACAAAAGGGAGTTTTCGAATAGTGGTCTCAAAAGTTTAAGGCTCCAAAGAAATAGCATCGAGATCACTGCGCATGTGCGAAACCCGAACCACATTGGAGTTTTGCGTTGGCGACAAAATTTCTCAAATTCAGCGGGAGCCCCAAAGCCGGCCCCAAAAGCTTTGCGCCAGACAAGAGTGACGGAAACCCTTGAACTGACGGCACACGGCCAAGACTATAGAGTGACCTAGCATTGGAGCAGTGTCTAAAGTACCGCAGATCCTCTTCGAAAACTTTTCGCTCCTGCTTGACCCAAAGTGTGCACACGCAAAAGGATTTGAAGCCCCAAACTTTTGGGGCTCCTGTTCGAAAGCTCCCGAATGATAATGCCCGGAAGACGTGAAGCTAGTGCATCGCTTCTCGGCATAATCACGTATAATGCTGTGGGCGCCTCTGCACTTCCCAAAATTATGATTTGTTGCATAGTGGGTACCTTTTAAGTGTCATGGTATTACACGCCCCAAGAGAGTTTACAACGGGCGGCGTGTTGCAGCGACGGAGTTAAGAAGCCACCAAAACATGCCTACGTTACCAGTACGATTTTGGTGCGGTCCCTTTAGGAAATTCTACGCAAGACGTACCTAACCTCTGGGGCGACTAATTTTGAACACCTAGCATGCTATATATTTATATGAGCCGCTGTTCGGGCTTTGTTTTGTGGTTCCAGAAAAACAAGTTTTACCCAAAAAAGTTTTTGAAGAAAACGTTCAGCTCAAATACTTACCACACAATCAATAGTATTCTTAAGATGCCTGCGGCGATCGAGTCATCGAGCGAACGAGCGTCGCGGTGGCCTACCTAACTGGGAACGCAGCATACGTGTACTAGGAGGCGCAGCGATGCAAAGCAGATTGTTTATCTTCTCATCAAACCAGTGGAGTTGATGGTTCCTACCAAACACATTGGCATGATGGATACAGGCCATCCTTGACCTATGTCGCGCGTGCATTGTCACTCCCATCGCATGCGTGTGATGTGAAGCAGATATGGAATATAATTGTGAGTACATTTTTTGTGTGGTATACAAAAACAAGTACTTTGTTGAAGCCATGAGAGTCACTGCTGCTCACCACTTAAAGGTTCACCGAACCGCTATGTTGCACAATGCCGGCTAAGTAAAACTCGAATACAATAAACTCGTAGGTCATGGCTAAGTAATTCGATATACCCGTAACTGAAAATGAATAATATGCCTGCCTCAGGCCAGTAGCAATAATTTTTTCGAGGGGTGGGGGGGGGGGGGCTGCGAGAAGCCAATTTTTGATATTCTCGGTAAAATAAGTACCCCTCTCCATTCTAATTTTAGGAGAGAAGCCCTAAAGTAACTTTCCTCCTTCGCAAGAGGGGGGGGGGGCGGGGGGCTGGCTTTCTAAATGTTCGTGCGCCTCAGACTGCCTATATAGTATCTGTACCACCCCAGTGACGAAAAAGAAATGCTGTCCTCTCTTCCTCCAGAACCCGACTTGATTCATTCCTTAACATTAGCGTGCTTTTCACCAACATCCGCAGCATAATCTCAAAACGTGACGAACTCGAAAGTTTCATAGACAATACCACAGCCGATATCGTCTTGTTAACCGAAACGTGGTTAAACAAGGACGTCAGTGACTGCGAAGTTTTTCCATACAACACCAATTTAACAGTATATCGACATGACCGACATGACAGGCGATGTGGAGGAGTACTGATTGCCATTAGGGACAGCTTATCATCCTCACTATTCACTCATGACGACAACATTGAACTAACATGGGTATGCGTGCACAGTACAATCGGCAAAATAGTGTTTGGAATATGTTACCGTCCACCAAACAGTAGTCCCTCCTTTTGCGAGAAATTACGTTTTTCTCTAGAACAAATAAAAAAAGTTATTTTCGAGGCACCAATCTCCCTTTTCAGAGACTTTAATCATCCCAGCATTAATTGGTCGTTACTTTCAGTAGCCAACCAATCCCCATTTAGTGAACCCAAACAATTTCTTGAATTTACTCTGGACTTTAATCTGCCTCAAACAGTTACATGCCCTACAAGGGGCGACAACGCCCTAGATCTCTTATTAACATCTAGCCCTGAAAACATAAAAAATGTGACTTTGCTTCCTGCCCTCAGCGACCATAGCCTCCTTCATATCAGCATTTCTCTGCCTATAAAAAAGAACGCCCCAACGCAAAAATTAATCACTGATTACAAGAAAGCTAACTTCGACGCATTTAACCGCGAACTTGCACTCTTCTGCGACGACTTCCGACAGGCATACGCTGCCCGCTCGGTCAACACCAATTGGGAATGATATAAAAACACGATGCTAAACTTAGAAAACAGACATATTCCCACTATCCTTGTAAATAGAGACACAAATAACCAGTGGTTTGCGCAACGCCTCAAGCACCTACTCAACAAGAAAAAACGCCTTTATCGGAGAGCAAAACTTCTTAATAACGCCATTGTTTGGGATCAGTACAAATTGGATGCTAATAAATACATTACGGAATTGAAAGCCTCTAAAGACAAATTCTTCTCAACTGACCTCTTATCAATCTTACAGTCTAACCCTCGTAAATTCTTTCAAAGTATCTCCCCGCCAAATCGTCAAACGCTACTCCAGCTGTCAAACGTAGACAACGAATTAATCGAAACTGATGAATGTGCTGAAGTCCTTAACGACTTCTTTACGTCAGTATTTTCACCTGCTCAAAGTCTTAATTTTACCCAGTTACCACTCCACTCGCCGATCAGAATGCCTGATATCCAGAACAACGTTGATGGAATATTTAAGTTAATAAACTCTCTCAAATTATTCTCCTTGGCCGGTCGCGATCAAATCAGCAGCAAACTACTTAAAAACACAATTTACCTGTCAAGTGCAATACTAACCTTACTGTTCCAACAATCACTAAGCACTAGTGAGGTTCCCCACGATTGGATGAAAGCACAAATCATTCCCATTCATAAGTCTGGCGATCGATCAAAAGCACCTAATTACCACCCGATTTCGCTAACCAGCATACCATCCAAACTGCTAGAACACATTACAGCAACCAATTTAATGAACTACCTTGGATCAATTAACTTCTTTTACGCGTACCAGCATGGTTTCAGAAAACTATTATCGTGCGAAACACAGCTCTCAGAATTCACCGATGTTATCTTACAACATATGGACGATCATCTACAGATTAACGCCATCTTCTTCGACTTCTCGAAGGCCTTCGACCGTGTCCCACACAATCACCTGCTTGCAAAGTTATCTACTCTTGGTATCCCCCCGAAACTGACTACTTGGATAGAACATTTCTTAAAAGGTCGCGTACAATACACTACTTCCAACTCTCATGAATCGCGAATTTCTAGTGTTACATCCGGTGTCCCCCAGGGAGCAGGCTTATCCCCCCTATTATTTTTAAGCTACGTCAGTGACCTGCCATCTAACACAAAAACCACACTTCGACTTTTCGCCGATGACTGCGTCATTTACAATGCCACTCACAAGCCTATAGCAACTCCACTAATCTTCAGGAAGACATGGACACTATCGCTGCATGGTGTAGAAAGTGGCACATGCCTCTTAACCTTAATAAGTGTCAATCCATGTCTTTTTCCCGTAAGCGCAGCACCACTATTCACGGATATCATATCAATTCAAATGAAATAACTCGAACAGACTGCTATAAGTATCTAGGCGTTCAGTCGACATCATCATTATCATGGGTCGCTCACATTGAAACAATATGCGCACATGCTTCGCGCACACTTGGATTTTTGCGCCGAAATCTCAGATCTGCGTCACCCGCTATTAAAAACTTGCATATCAGACATACATTCGGCCTAAATTGGAATACGCTTCATCTGGCACCCCTCACAAGCATATCTCACCTACGAATTAGAATCCATCCAGAATCGCGCTGCTCGCTTCATAACGTCAAACTACTCGCGTAAATTTAGCATCACTGAACTCAAACGCACACTTGACCTTCCATGTCTCCAATCACGTCGAATCATCTCGCGTCTCTGCTTGCTTCACTCTTTCTATTATCACCCACTTGCCAGGCACCCTCGACTTCAACCCCCGCTCCGAATCTCGCCGCGTCTCAACCAATCGCACAGATTCAGTGCCGCACATCATCAATGAAAGATTCTTTTTTCCCCCATGCAATAACCCCGTGGAACACCCTCCCCGACAGTATTGTTTCGTCCAACGACCGCCCGACTTTTCGCGAAAAAATAACAATGCATCTGACCTCAATTGAAATGAACTCCTAGTTGAACCATGTTAGTAGCCAACTTTTAATGACTCGTGCATTATGATGCTGATCACTTATGTATATTGCTGTTTTATTACCAGTCTACGGTAGTTGTTTTTTTTTCTGCTTGCTTGATTCTTTTCTTAGATATGTTTTTTCTTCCTTTCTTCGTCTTTTCTTTCCTTTTCGGCGCTTGTGTGATTAAGAGTCCGTCATATATTGCTAGCCCCCGCCTTATGTAATGCCTCCAGGCCCTTAAGGCTTCAATAAATGAAATGAAATGAAATGAATTCTTCATTCTAAAGCTGCTTTGAAGACGTAAAAGTTTGCCTGTCCCTTATTTTATGTGCAATGTTTGTGTGGAACGAACGTTTCGGACCAGGAAACACTTGGTGCCAACGAAGCGATGCGGCGGATCGTTTTGCGGCACTTAAAAGCTACAGGTTTCGCGGCATGGTACTTAATTTTCTTCGCATTACATTCCTGCGTCGCGGTAAAACTTACCCTAGCCATTCCATCATTGTGGAGCGCAAAAAAAAAATCTGTCTTGCGCAACCTGTTTACTATTTTTACCCGAACCTTACTTGTTTATTGTTTAGCGTCATGCTTGCACTGCTCCTTGTATTCGATGCTCTGTTTACCACTTATACGTGTTGCAAAAAAAAATACTAATTTGTAAAGTTAGATTTACAGCAGTGTAGGCGTGTAATGCCACAAAGCCCAAACTGTGCATTACGGTAACAACGAATATTGCGCAGTGAAGCTGAAGCTCACCAGCAAGGAAAATCAGAACTGCTACGTACGTTGCCTGATAATTAGCGCGTTATCTCTATTTTACTCATAAAATGAGCGTCCAAGCAGTCTATAGTCCTGGCACGGGCATCGAAACACCTAATAAATGCAGAAATGAACAGCAAACGTGTTCAGCAAACGGCTAGCAGCAATTCACTTGATTCGAAAACATACGAGGAAATCCAATATTTTTTTACGCCACATCTTAGAATAGTCACGGAGAAACCTAATTGTGGAGATGGCCTGAAGAATAATGGAATAATGAACTTGCTGCACGATTGCGACGAGGCTCTTGGTATGTCTACTTCAAACGCCAGCTGCTACATATCGTGCTGGATACTGTATGCGCAGATGGATTCCTTAGCGCTGCTCATATACTTAGCAATCTGTATCAGTGCGAACGAGCACTCACGAAGAAACATATTTCAATAAAGCAGGACATACACAGAAATTTCAACACGACGCACACTCTCGAGTGCGTCAAATATGAACTCACTTGGCAACATCACTAAAGAATTTACGGTCACGCGAAAGCGCTAGCTTCGTTCGGTGGCACAGAGTAGCGTCAATGAAACGTTCTAACATCGCTAACACTGGGCGATGTTGGGGGGTTCCACCTCTTTATAGCCCCGTGCTTCTACAAAACCCCTACATTTTTTTTTTCAGTTCTCCTATTAGCCACTAGATGGCGCCAGCCAAACTAATTTTGTGAAAGGTGAAACTTAGGCGCGAGATTCAATCCCTTTTCAAGCCAGTCTCAATTTCACTTTTCAACAGATAATTAACGACCTTAATATTCGAGGGCACATTGTTGCATGAACGTAGTTACGAATAGGGACGTCGATTTCACGGTTGTATAGATAGCCTTTGTTGGGCTGTTTACTTCAGACGAAGTTCAGGTACGAATGGATGGCAAACGTAAACTAGATTATTTCACGGACGCTTACGATACGAACACTACTACTGCTACTACTACTACTACCTATATTATTATTATTATTATTATTATTATTATTATTATTATTATTATTAATATTATTATTATTATTATTATTATTATTATTATTATTATTATTATTATTATTATTATTATTATTATTATTATTATTATTATTATTATTATTATTATTATTATTATAAATCACGGCATTATCCAGGCCGTAGGGTGGGGCCGCAGGGGAGGAAGGGGCTTGAAGCACTCGAAGCATGTGTTTTTCGTAAACACACCCCACCATTCGAATTTCGGAGGGGCCCTGGTTGAAGCATTGACGTGGTTTAAAATAATATGATGTACAGAATCATTCCATTTACTCGAGTTCAATACAGTCGGGTTTGGACCATCTATCGACAGTCTGAATGGTAAAACAAAGGCAGACACGCGACGTCAGGGTCGGGACACGATCGAACGCGTTGTTCCTTTCGGCCATCGAGCGCTTTGCTTCCTGTCGTGGGAGCACTGCACACACGCTTGATCCCTCTTCGTTGTTGGCGCAAAGCGGCGGGACCCGGCGATCGCGATCCACGGCCGTCGGCGCCTTCCGCCGAGAGCCCCGCGCCGCCGAGGGTCTCGAAGGGCGCCGCTTTGTCAGTTCAACGTATCGAGATCCTGCGCACAACCGGGCGAGTGACGAGTCAATATGCGACCCTGCGTGTTAAGAGTGTTCGCGTGCTGGGCTCTCAATTAGAGCTGCGTTAATTGTTCAACCTGATGATATGGCGGCCGGTCTTAATTTATACTTTGTTTCGAAGATGCTCACACACTTAGCTTTCAATGTACTGGTACTGCTCCAGATAGGGATCCTTCGGGCACACGCGCCTCCACCGGGCGGAGGCGCGAGTGCATGGAGGATCCCTTTCTCCGGAAGTTGGCGCGCGCCCCCTACGGGAGCTGCAAAGCATCATGGAAAGCTGGAGTGCCGGCGGAGTGTCGTCTGCTCGCGGTGGCTCACCCCGTTTCCCGCAGCGCGCTCTGGCGTACGAACGCAGTGTTGTATGAATATTGCGCGAAATAACCCTGCTTCAATTTGCACTGACAGAAGAGGCACAACCGAGAGCAACATGGAGCCAGGAAACACTAGAATGCTTGGCTTATTGCCCCGCCACGGTGGTCTAGTGGCTAAGGTACTCGGCTGCTGACCTGCAGGTCGCGGGTTCGAATCCCAGCTGTGGCGGCTACGTTTCCAATGGAGGCGGAAATGCCGTAGGCCCGTGTGCTCAGATTCGGGTGCACGTTAAAGAACCCCAGGTGGTCGAAATTTCCGGAGCCCTTCATTACGGCGTCTCTCGTAATCATATGGTGGTTTTGGGACGTTAAAGCCCACATATCAATCAATCTTTGGCCTATGAATGACCCGGAAAAATGATCACGTACCCGCGAAAAGGCCCATTGAATCGGAAACTTTTTCTCGGATTTCGCGGTGAATCTCACGTGCTGCGTTGACCGTATTTCCACGTAGCGGAAGCTTTCCTTCTTTGTTTTATTGTCAGCATGACCGTATAGCTTCATTATTAGTAGTTTATGTCGGGCACTATCACTCGTGTTACGCTTCCGCGCTATACGCAGTGGAATCGCCATACAGTCAATTGATAACCAAACTGTTTTACTGTGCAACAAGATTCCTGAAAAATATAGTAGAATACGCTGGGGAGACAAAAAAACATTAAAAATTCAAGAAGCAAATTACGAATGTAATAATCCAAACCAACTTTTAGGGTATGTGTGCTGGTAATTGGTAATGTATGAAATATATTTGTTTTAGTCATTGTTTTCTGCATACACACAAATTATATGTATTTCGCTATATGTTAATAGTGCTGATAACGCCTTTCTATTTATCGCTAAGAAACAGCTTTGTTTGAATGTTTAACCAATTTTTGCGTTATAGATCATCGTTTTTTTTATAATTTGTATGCATAATCTTGAATTTTCTATGTATTGTTTTGCTGTACTCACCCGAGGTGCCTCACGAAGAGTGGGCCTAGTCAGGACACGCTATTTTCTTTTGCCCCTTTCGTGGTCTTTTTTGTGAAGAACGCCCGAATAAGTAAATAAATAAATAAATAAATAAATAAATAAATAAATAAATAAATAAATAAATAAGACCGTGCACTTCGCGAATTAAATAAATGTCAAAATCCCACCTTTATAAATGGGTTTGAGCCCCACTGTGCTGCGTGTGCAGTGAAAATGATTTCACGTGGGGTTGTTGCGGCTGGTTTTGGTGTACTGCGTTTTTCGCGATGTTTGCGCACTCCGCTTTCAATTAGAGCTGCGCAAACTAATCATCTTTTATTAGATAGTGCAGTGCTCGGTCTTGATGTATTGCGCTCAGGGAGCGCTTGCGAGGTCAGCTTTCAATCAAAGCTGCGTGTATTGTTTATACTTCCCTTGGCATCTGCTGGCTGGTCTTAGTGTACTTTGTTTTAAATATGCTCGCGTGCTCAGTTTTTAGTTAGAGCTGTGTGAATTGTGTATATTTCACCTAGTAATGTGGTGGGTGGTCTTGGTGTACTGACCACCCACCACATTACTATCAGTTTAGTAAAGTGCAGTAAAGTGCACCACAAATCTCTCGGTTTAGTAAAGTGCACTTCATAGTTTCAGCACCCTGTAAGTGTGACATTTTTCTCGTGTTTCATACTTCTGCTGACATTTAAAAAAAAACACCCCCACTGCCGGGTTCATACGTACGAGATGTGTCCTGCAGTACCATTCATTTATAACTGTTACAGACGACGAGCATAGTAAGAAAACGCTGCCGATTGGTCGAGGCTTCCGAGAACACGTGAACATTGTAGCGAATTATGTGGCCTAGATTTTACAATACATTATCGAAGTGAGGTGAAAATCACTTTCTAGTTACTCGACGAATGGTGTTCATATACTCAAAATAACTACGTCGTTTACTCAAATTCTACGCCGTTAACCGATTGGAGCTTGGCGAGCTCGGGAGTTTCTGCAGGTGCCGCGGGAGGCCGCTATGTGTCCATGCGCGCGGGCGATCGCGTTTAAAAGTTTATTTATTTTTTTATTTATTTATTCATTTATTTATTTATGATACCTTACAAGCTCAATGAGAGCATTGAGTAAGGGGGGTACAAACTTCAATTAGTAATAGGGCGGTCATCAATAACATGGAATACACAGAAAATAACACAACATCGTGACAAAGCGTGTCTAGTCACTGACACTCAAACAAATGTAATACGCGAATGTTTACCGATATGCAGAAGGCTTGAATAACAAGAAATTCAAGGTACATGAACGAAACACAATAAAAAAATTCGGAGGGCGTAGGTATAGAATTCAAGTGAGCAGCAACGGCGGTGCAACTGAGCAACAAAAACTGGGAGAATAACAAGAACTGGGGGAACAATGGCAATAAAAAACAACATACACACGCATTTTCCAAACACATATACTGCCAGCCGTACGAAGGCGTTCACCAATATAAATTGCAAGACAATGGTGGGTACAGCAAAAATAAAGAGAACCAAAGAGAAGTGTGAAACTAGGTGAGTGGTACAGCTGCAGCTACAAACATCAGTGAAGTTAGAGCGATTAGTGCGATGAAAAATGATTACACACATGTTCGCGAAAAGAATCTGGATCGGTGATGGAGGCGATGCAGTCGGGAAGGTCGTTCCATAATGATATGGCCTTAGGAAGCGCTGATAAGTTGAATGCCTTCGTTTTGCCGTAAATGCGAGTGAAACTAAGGTGATTGTCCAGGCGGCTGGACATGCGCAATGGTGCTGTTAGGGGTAGCGTAGAACGTCTTGTGCTGTGAATATATTTATGCAGCAAACATAACAGTTGCGCGTACGAAGAAGAAAAAAAGCTCTCGAGGTCACGAGGCACGTGGGACGGGCAGTTTTTATCAAAAGTTCACAAGCCACGTATCTGTTGTATTGTGCTGTTATCCATAGGAATACATGGAATAGTGGCCTGCCAACTTTTGAGCAATTCTGTACCTTCTTTCCAAGAGCTATCCTTCTGCTTTTTTCGATTAGCTTCCAGCGCTTTCGTCATGACGAGAGAAGATTCAACGCAATTAATGCGAGCAACAAATCTTTGTAACCGCACTCGACTTGCGATTTTTTTTTCTTTTTTAAGAAAAATTGCGGCGGTTGATTCGCGAGGCGATAACGTTTTCAGTGAAACCACTCCATGGCTACGTGGAAAGGTGTTGCAGTGCCTCTTTAATCGCATTTCGCGCTCTATCTCGATCGCACGGACAGTATGTGCAATCGCGAGTGTGCGCGGTGGCGTGTAGAGACCTCTCACGGCGGCCGCGTTAACTATACAGCTCACAATGCCTATCTCAGCCACTGACCGTGTGGATTTTGGGTTTTTGGCACGGTGACTTGAGTCCATGCCATCATTTGTTGAAATAAGGTGGGTTGGTGTCTAGCTGACCGAAAATTGCAAATTGCAGATCTGCGCTGCGCTATAAAGTTTAGTCGGCGCTTTCTTAGGGGACTCGACTAACGATCAGTGACGCTGCTGACCATGTTGCAAGGTTCCTTCTAAAGAAAAAAAATATCGACCAGGCCGCGGTCATCTTTAGCTCCGGTTAGATAACCGATGATCAATTAGAATGATCCAACCAATACCAAAGGATGGGAATCGCTGCCGAAAGAGGCATAGAGTTAGCTGAGCTGCTGAAGGGAAGAGTTGATCAAACGAAGAAATCGGGATGTTCGCGATAATGATGATGATGGCGATAGAAAGCGACAGAGATCAAGTACAACTATGCCAGCCCGGAGGTCGCAGGATCCAATTGCTGCTACAGCGGCTGCATTTTCGATGGAGGCGAAAATTTTTGAGGCCAGTTTAGAAGCACTTTAAGGAACCCCCTGGTGATCAACATTTTCCGGAGCCCTCCACTACGACATCTCAAAAAATGTATCCCGGCTTTGGGACGTTAAACCCCAGATTTTAAGTACAACTGCTGCGAAGTATGCGTGGAGCAATACATTTAATTGATCACGCCACTCGCGTTGGTTCTGCAGCGTCGGCCTGTCATGCACAGAACAAAACACAGTTCTGATGCCGTCATATGCACTCACCTCGAGCAAGTTTTCCAAAGAAACTGCCTCTCCAGGCTGTGACCGGGAAGGATGAAACAGCGCCAGGATTAAGGTCACCTGCAGAGTTGGGAACATAGTGCTATCACGGGGAGAAGCGAAACATCCGTGCGGGCACTTTAAAGTCCCTAGATTGTTACTTAAAAAGAAATCAGAAGAAGAAGACAGTGGGCCATTCATGTAGTAGGATGGTACACAGTACATTAATAGTTGACCATAATTTTGGCGTGAACTGAACGGGGACACAGAACACAATGGAATAGGATGGACGCCGAACTTCCAACCGATTTTGTTCCACACCGGAAATATGATTTTAGAGCACGAGCCAACGAAATGATGAGTGCGCGCGCATCATGGTTTCTATTAAGAAGTAAGGAACCGCAACATGCTGCTGACAAAACTAATCGCCTTATCTTGATTGATATGTGGGGTTAACGTCCCAAAACCACCATATGATTATGAGAGACGCCGTAAAGTGGAGGGCTCCGGAAATTTCGACCACCTGGGGTTCTTTAACGTGCACCCAAATCTGAGCACACGGGCCTACAGCATTTCCGCCTCCATCGGAAATGCAGCCTCCGCAGCCGGGATTCGATCCCGTGACCTGTGCGTCAGCAGCTGAGTACCTTAGCCACTAGACTGCCGCGGCGGGGGCCTTATCTTGAAGAGATAGTGAAGCGGTGCTGGCGCAAGCGTCGCCTCATTGCCTAATGTAGTAAAGAAAGGGACTATACGAATGTCCTCTTTTCTTGTGTTACGTGTCCTCAATCAATATGAACGAAAATTACGCTCATTTATGAACCACAACCAACTAGCTCAAATCGAAATTCCGCGAAATATTTTGGTTTTATAGATGTAAAAAAAAACATCCATGCACCTAGAAAAATTCTGCCGATTCCGTCATTAACAGAAAAACAACTTTTTTAACATCGCAGCGCTGTATGAAAAGTTCCGGGTTAACTGAGACAACGCCATGCAATCACTCGCACGAATATTGGTATTATTTCTGGGCGTGATAACGAGCTGAAATGCGAGGATAGTATTATACCGCACTATTCTCAATCAAGTCTATTTCAATTATAGCAGGGTCGAAAACGGCCCTCGTGCTTGAAGATGCGTCTAGTCCCAATCACACTGAGCGTTGCGATTTCAACATTAACAATGATCTGTTGGGTTTTGCATCCCAAAACCACCATATGATTATATGAGAGACGCCGTAGTGGAGGGCCCTGAAGTATTCGACCACCTGGTGTTCTTTAACGTGCGCTGACATGACACTGTACACGGCACTCTGCCGTTTGGCCTTCATCGAAATGCGACCGCCTCGGCCGGTATCGAACCCGCCACCTTAATTCGGGTCGGCAGCCGAGCACCCAATAGCCACTGACACAATAAGGCGAAATGAACGTTAACATTGTAACAGGACGTTAAATTGATTCACGGAGCCCCAAGACTCACAAGCTGCTCAAAGACCATGGCTGTACATTTATATCTCAGGTCATAGCCGACGTCTCGCGTTCCTGTTGCACGCAGCACTAACTGATTACTGCTTACCACCCTCAAACCAACGGCCTCGCGGAACGCTTTAATCGCACTCTTATGAATATGCTCGCTATGTATCAGGAGCGTAGCCGGAGGCCCGATTTTTTTTTCGTCACTCATATATATACATAGCGCAAAATGATCGTTTGTCTTCCCGGCTCTCACCTTATATTAAAAAGAAGCCCGTCTTCTCCTCCCCCCCCCCCCCGCAAATTTTTCCGCATAAAACCCTGCTATCTATAGTGTCGCCGGAACACCTAGACATGGTCATTAGCAACCTTCGCGTATACTTAATATTCAGGGAAAACAGTGCGAAAACGAGACGAAAGAAGAATTATCACATAACAGAAGCGCTGACGAACAACTGTGCGTAATTTTTTTACACCGGGAAATATATAGGCGAAAACGGGAAAAGGAGTAAAATCCTCAGGTGCACATGAAGGTGAAATGCAAGAAGAATCTCCCACGAGTCGAGTGCACGCGAACAATCTCAGGACTTCAAAAAGCAGCACCTGCAGCACATTGTTCCTCGTGCGGCTGCGCCCCGCTCTTTCGCAATTGCAAGATGCTCTCAAGATATCGTAATAGAACCGAGTGCGAAATCAAATAGGTTTCCTATATCAAGATGAAAGGAAACATGTGCGTCAGTGAGCCTTCATCACCGTGCTAGAAAAAGTGATTACGTTTCTAAGTGTTTAACTTGACATATTTCTACTCGTAACAAGTTTCAAACTCACTGGAGATGGCACGCGTGACACACGTCACTCCAGCTGCGTAGGTTCTGTGGTGCCCTCCATCGGGCTCTATACATAAAGAATGTTGTACCAATAAACGGAATCACTTCTGCTGGGAACGCGCAGTCAGCTCCCTCCCTCACATTTGTGTAGGGAAGGAGGGGCTGAGCACTATGTCATCTAGTGTTGTCACCAGAACGAAGGCCTTCGATGTCATACGCGGGTCATTTATGAAGGGGGATTTGGGATCAGCATTCGAGGAGCATATTTCTAGAATGACTAAAATCTGGACGCCGATTCGGAAGTTCAAAGTTCTTGTTCCCCTGTAATATTACAACACGGTCACCGCATGGGGCGTTTGACGAAGAAAATGCGTGGGCAACCTTGAGCTGCAACGAAATAAACTCTTGGGCCTAAAAACTATAAAAACATTCTAAACCAAACCCATCTGTCAGCCTATACAGTAAAAAAAGCCGTTCATTGCGAGATCAAGGTTCATGGGCACATCTGTTCATAAAAGAAAAGGATATGAGACGAAGACACATCGGGAGAGAGCCGGGCTGCGAGAGAAATTTTTACAGGCTGCGTGTTTGAGGTCCCTGGTGTATACTGTATGTAAGGTGGGTATAGTCGAACCCGGGACTTACTTGCAGGGCCAGCACCGCTGCTGCCATGCAGAAGACGATGACGGTGCGCTTGTGGCTTCCCAGGCGCTGCGGTCGGTAAGAGGAGGACACGTCTTCGTCGCGAAAGTTGACCAGCACCTGCTGGGAGGACGTCGTCGCTCCCGAAGTCTGCATTGCTGCGAAGGAGGCACGGGTAGATCCTTCTAAATACGCAGTATGTTGGTTAGCGATTGAACGATCGTTGCCATGCCTCTCGCGAGGAAAGCACGTGGTCTTCTTCTTCTTCTTTGTCGACGATGCTGACGTTTTCTTTACATATGTGCCCATCGTACCATTCCGACAGTGTAATCTGAGTGCGTGGCTGTATTAACATAAAATAATTATTATCATTAGAGTGGCGACTTGCACGTTGTTAAGTCTTCTTTAATAACTGTAGCGCGAAAAAGAAGCAGAAAAAAAGACATGGACGGGCCCTATAGTAGTTAAGTGCCCGTTTCGAAGATCATTGCCTATATATGATATGGCTCACGTGGTTTTCTGGACGTGTCAGAAAAAAGGAACAGTGACGAGGTGTGCTTTGACTTACCTGCGGATAAGTATAAATGCACGTATTGTGTGTAATCAAGCGCGAAATAAAATGGTAGACTCGGATCAGTGATGCGTGTTTCCCTATACGCTAATGAGCGTGATATGGGAGCCTTCACTTGGCGCTGCATGTGGTAGTCAGGTGATGGGAGAAGCAACGTCACGTATGACGTCCCACATAGAGCGGCACGTCTCTGTCGGCTCTGGTTCTGGCAAATAGTGAGAGCCGCGAAGAGGCACGGCGTAGGTTCCTGACCCTGGTCAGTGACATGAGCCAATTACTCGCTGATATTAGCAAAATACTCATATGCATGCAACTCCAGGTTGAACTTTCCCTTTAATTCATATTGGACGGTGGTGTTATGACGTAACGAGTGACGTTTCCGCTCCAGTCACGTTGCTTCCCCGCAACGAATAGCAGCCTGAAATTTTCCTGTTGCACTCTTTCATGCATGGAAACGCGTGCGCGTTTTCGTTTTAAAATTTTGTTATTGTGTCATCCCTATATCAGTGTGCTTTCGCCGACCAGAACGAGTAGCCTTATGGACACTTACAATTAAAATATTTTAATACGTTTCCATTATTTGCTCTTATCGTTCATAAGTAACAAACTAATTTGGACACTGTGCACCGTTATTGCAAAAAGAAAAAGAACAAAAATTGTAAAACTTATGAAGACGAGATAGAGAGTCAGTTTCTTCTAACCATTTTATAATGCATGAGATACACAATTATTATGAGATATTTTTAGATGCGGAAGCATCTTATACTCGCGCCTTGTAGTGCGCCGTCCGCGCCGTCCGCACGGCTTCTCGAACATTCGACAGCTGACGCACGCGCATGCGCCGTCGCGCCGTCGCCCACCATCTGTGCCGCGCGCGCTTCTCCTTCGAGAACATTCGACAGCTGACAGCGCATGCGCCGTCGCGCCGTCGCCATCTGTGCCGCGCGCGCGCTTCTCCTTCGAGAACATTCGACAGCTGACAGCGCATGCGCCGTCGCGCTGTATATATACTCAAGGTCGGCGCTCGCTCGCTCAGTTGCCGCTCGTCCGTTGGTTTGTACGGCGCGTCGACGTCCGAAGTCGCCGTGAAATGAATGCCAACGAATCCACAAACACAATGATCGACGTCCCTTCGACCAGCGCCGCCCTTTCGCATACGTGTGTACGTGTTCACTCATTTAACACCCCCTCCTACAACCACGTTAACCAATTTAGCCATCGACCCAAGTACGTCGCAATTTAACACCCCATTTCACAACCACGTTAACCAATTTAGCCATCGACCCAAGTAAGTCGCACTTTAACACCCCGTTAACCAATTATATGCTCCGCATCCTCCTCAGTGTTCCCCCGAGGGAAGCAGCGGGCAATTTTTTTTATCTTATATATATATATATATATATATATATATATATATATTGTAGTGAAGAAGATGAGGCTACTCAGAAAGGCAGAGGGTATGACTCAGTCGGTGAAGAAGACGACGTTTGGTTAACTGGGGACTCCGGCTAGTTCCGCCATTACCGCTTGACGTGTCGTGACCGCTCTCCTGTTTTATAAAAGAGTGCCACTCTAAAACGCCTCATTATGATATAAATATATATATATATATATATATATATATATATATATATATATATATATATATATATATATATATATATATATATATATATATATATATATATATATATGTCTGTGTGTGTGTGTTTTTTCTGGGTGATGATAAAAACTGCGCCAGCATGCAGGCCATCTGTACATTTATCTCTGCAGAAGCCAATCTCGTGCTGAAAGCGCAAAGGGTGGATGTCGTGTAGGCGAGGGTGGTGTCTTTTTTTATCACTCTTACGTGTGCCTCGTACTCGATTCATCGTTCAACATTGTGCAAAATAGATCGTATGAAAGTTGCGCTTTGTCTCGTACACTTCTGTTCATCTCTGCCTCTTCGTCACCATTCCTGTCAATACATCGCATTATTAAGACACATGAACCAACTTACCCCGATCACCACCTTACCCATAGGACATCAGATGACCTCCAAGACGAAGGCAGCTTTTTCGTCTTTTCCTTTGCTGTCGATGTACTAACCTTCCCCGTACCACATTTCGAAAACTATTTGCACGTAACGTGATTTTGCATTTGCTTTCAAGATAGAAGGCATTGAAAGCTTTCCGAGCTCCACCTGGTTTAGCGCTGCCTCCATTATGGGGCCCCCTTTGGCCAATCATATCTGCGTCATGTAATTTAACGTCGTGGTAATGAAAAATGGTAGTCTGTGATGCAATGATGGCATCGTCATGTGATCATTTTTAGGGGCGAAGCTCTTCTTAGTCTAGCCTTGTTTAGCGTCAGGCGTGAGAGGCAGTATTACACAAACAGGCAGATAAACAGATGGACAAACAGATAGACAAACAAACCGACAGACGGACGGATGTACAGATGGACGCATGGATTGACGGGCGGATGGACTGATGCACAGACAGAGAGACAGACAGATACATAGACAGATATGCAGGCAGACACAGATAGATAGGTAAATAGATAGATAGATAGATAGACAGACAGACAGACAGACAAGACAGACAGACAGATAGATAGATAGATAGATAGATAGATAGATAGATAGATAGATAGATAGATATACAGATATATGGAACAAATAAATAGATAGATAGATAGATAGATAGATAGATAGATAGATAGATAGATAGATAGATAGATAGATAGATAGATAGATAGATAGATAGATGAAACAAATAGATAGACAGACAGACAGACAGGCAGGCAGACAGATGGACAAACAGATATAGACAAACAAACCGACAGACGGACGGATGTACAGATGGACGCATGGATGGACGGGCGGATGGACTGATGCACAGACAGAGAGACAGACAGATACATAGACAGATATGCAGACAGACACAGATAGATGAGTAAATAGATAGATAGATAGATAGATAGATAGATAGATAGATAGATAGATAGATAGATATGCAGATATACAGATATATGGAACAAATAGATAGATTAGATAGATAGATAGATAGATAGATAGATAGATAGATAGATAGATAGATAGATAGATAGATAGATAGATAGATAGATAGATAGATATGCAGATATACAGATATATGGAACAAATAGATAGATAGATAGATAGATAAACAGATGGACAAACAGATAGACAAACAAACCGACAGACGGACGGATGTACAGATGGACGCATGCATGGACGGGCGGATGGACTGATGCACAGACAAAGAGACAGCCAGATACATAGACAGATATGCAGACAGACACAGATAGATAGGTAAATAGATAGATAGATAGACAGATAGACAGACAGATAGATGGATAGCTAGCTAGATAGATATATATATATAGATAGATAGATATGCAGATATACAGATATATGGAACAAATAGATAGATAGATAGATAGATAGATAGATAGATAGATAGATAGATAGATAGATAGATAGATAGATAGATAGATAGATAGATAGATAGATAGATAGATAGATAGATAGATAGACAGACAGACAGACAAACAAACCGACAGACGGACGGAAATTTCGACCATCTGGGGTTCCTTAATGTGCGCCCGAATCTGAGCACACGGGCCTAAAGCATTTTCACCTTCATCGAAAATGTAGCTGCCCCAGCCGGGCTTCGATCCCGCGACCTGCGGGTCAGCAGCCGAGTACCTTAGCCACCAGAACACCGCGGCGGGGCGCTGAGGGGTGCCTGCAGACGCACCAGTGTGCTGTTAGTGCTACCAGGATCAAGGTGAATTAAGGAGATCCGCTCGAGAAGCAGGAAAGTCGTACTGATTTAGCTTAAATTGCACCTTCTATTGGCGTGTCTAAAATAAAAAATAGAAAGAAATGTGGTAGCCCATCTGTTTAAGACATTCGGTCCGACTCGGTTGAGACCTAAGCTCAAAATCGCCATCAAGGAAGGCTTTCTCGCATTTTGATGCGTTCGGAAAAGCCCCGAGAAAAAGAAAAAAAAAATAGAGAGAGACAGCAAGTTTCTTGAAGCGTTTCGTGCTGTCCGATTATTCGTCCAGAGATCAAGCGGAGTCGCCACCTGGTGGCTACTAGCTGAAGCGCGCCTAGTGTGGATTGTTCCCTGCGTCGTCTGCTAGCCACATAAGGCTAGCATGTGCGCGTATGTCATGCTCGTCCCGCTCTGTTAGCACAAGAGTAACTGCTTATATGACATGCTTTGGCCGCAAATAACCCACACCCAAAGTTAAGAAACACTTAATGACAAGCACAAGAGGCACACTTCGAGCTAAAGTAGACTGAGCGCAAACCCAGACTTTATAAACGACATACAGACATGCGCACTCTTCACACAGCCAACTATCAAACAATCTCTTCTCTGATGCGTACAACTTCATGGACGGTTCGCTAATACACCTTTCACCTTTCTTTTTATTATAATGGGCTTCCATCAACTCACGCACAGTTTTATACCCACTTTTACCTAGAATCTTCAACTCATTAGGCACTTTTGCTTGGGCGTACGTAACGAGCCCACGTACTGCCACGGGAGAGAACTGCGCATGTGCAGTACGTAACGTATCGATTCTAGAGACGCGTGCGTACACCCGGAACAAGAAGCTGTGTACGTAACGTAACGTGAATCTTACTGCGTTATGTTCTCGCGAGACCGCGAAGAAACCAGAACGAGAGTATATGGTAGCAGCAGTGGCGTTCTACGCAGAGCAGCAGCAGTTGCCGATAGCGGACCTGATGCAAGGCATGTCTACTATGCCTGGAACGTGAGACGCGAATGCACCGCCCTACTCTCGTATTTTACTCTTCCCCCTCCGGTACGGAGTTGAACACCTGTGGGGGTCACGCCCAGCGAACACAGCAATGCTCTCACAGTTGCCTCCAAGCAGCTGTGATGTCGCGTGACAGAGTGGTACGGTAATGTGAAGTGACAGAGCGGTACGGAGGCGAGCGGTCCCACGCGGCGGACGGTCGCAAAACGCGGTAGGAGGCATGGCCTCCAATATTTTGTGCTGGCAGCAAGCTCTCAATTGAAGAGAGAGCCACGTTCCAGGCATAGTTTTTCTAGGAGGCGTTGGTACTGCACAATGAAACGCTATGTTTTCGTCGGCTGCATTTCCGATGGAGGCGGAAATGTTGTAGGCCCGTGTGCTCATATTTGGGTGCCCGTTAAGGAACCCCAGGTGGTCTAAATTTCCGGAGCCCTCCAATACGGCGTCTCTCATAATCATATGGAGGTTTTCGGACGTTAAACCCCACATATCATCATGTTTTCATGCCAGACAAGGTAAATTCAAGCGGCGCGTTCTGGCTTCCTGATGATTCAGAAGTAATTGTCTGGCGTCTCACGAAAATCCTCAAGAATCGCCCTGGATGGGCTGTGTACGGGAACGCGTCTTTTTCTGCCAAGCCTCTCGAACCCGCCTCTCGAGCGAATCATCCCGTAAATAAAACGGCAGCTCGGTACGTACTTTTATTCATGGTGCAACATAACACGCATTGGACGTCGTGCGAGCTGTCACTCCTTAAATGTGTCTGTAGCAATCGTAAGGCCATCAATACCTGGAACGCAACCACTTGCTGCGGTACGTTAAGCCTCATCCGCAGCAGCACTGGATATAACGCTGGGGTCGATCCAGTGTGGACGCATTGTGCATCCAAGTTCAAAACAACAAAGGTGAACGTGCACATTCAGTGCACCCATAGGAACGATGCTAAAAATCTACACACAGTGAACGCCGCAGCCTGACTTGTACGCTGGTGGCCCTTACCCTGGCCGTGACAATGTTTCTCGCGCAGATAACAGAGACTACGTTGTTACTGACCTAGCATACTTCCCGCGTCGGTGGCGCTGATAAGCATTCCAAAGCCTAGCATCTCAAGTACGAGTTATCCGGTCGAGTGAAACACATGAAGGTACGAACTAAATGTGTCGTTGCACGTTTCAATTGCAGCGTACACAACGTAATTTTAACAGCGAGCGCATTTTCCCCGTATGCCCAACTAAAAGTGTCCATTAAAATGTGGTACACACCCGCAGGCTTTGCAATGCATAGACAATTGCGCCAAGCCATCCTTCATTAGATTTATTTCATGCTCCATATACCTGCGTAATCTGGGTTCCTGAACACGAGGGTCTGCAGGGAAATGAAGCAGTTCACGCCGCTGCCCGCGAGCCCGTCAGCCGAGCTGCCCTGGGACCAAAGGATATTCGATCCGTGGCTGCAGGGACGGAGGTAGTAGAAAACACCTACTCGTCGCTACTTCAACACTACAAACTGGAGCGACGGGTGTACCCTCCACCCCATCGAAGACTAACCAAAGAAGAGAGCGTGGTTTTCAGACGCCTACAAAGCAATACCTACATACATGGCATATTAAAACACCACCTCTACACAACGACACATGGCTACATGTGTCCGCTCTGCAGCGTACCAGACACCCTGACACACCTTGCTCCTGGAATGCCAGTTCCATGCAAATCACGACGTGCAACTGGAGTGGGACCATGCCCCAAGAATAAACGACGACCACTTAATGAAAACGTGGGAGGCCAAGCTCGTCCTCGAGGACCTGGAAGACCAGCGACAACTCGTCGCCAAATCCAAGAGGGCAGTCGAAGCCAGAGGGTTCCTGGTCTAGGGAACCCTCCCACCTTAGGGTGACAGCAGGCCTCGCTCGGAACACTGTTTTCTAAATAAACGTTTATTTCTCTCTCTCTCCCTCCCTAACCCGTTCATAAATATAGCGTCCGGCGGTCCCGATGTACGAGTTGCCACAAGAAAGGGGAATCTCATAAACCAACCCTTTGGCACATTTCCCGTACGTCGTTGCCATGTTTTCCCGTCGTGCGCTTTTGCGGAAAGCGAAGAGTGAAGGTACTTTAGCTGCCACGGGGGAACAATAAACCGAAACCGTAAGACCTGGAGCATTTCTTTATGCTCATAAGGTCTCCCACAACCATAAGGTCTCCCTCAAAAAGGTAGCGGGCCGGTGTGGGTACCTGTCGCCTTTTGCGCGCCCGTAAAACTGGCACAGCTGTACCCGCGGGAACAACTTGAGGAGTGAAGGCGAGCCATCAGCGGATGCGGCAAGAAACATGGCACGACGTACGGGAAATGTACCAAAGGCGTGGTTCATGAGATTTGCTTTTCTTGTGGCAACTCATGCATCGGGACCACAGGACGCTGCATTAATGAACGGGTTAGGAAGCATGAAGTAAATCTAACGAAGGATGGCTTGGCGCATTGGCCTATGCATTGCAAAGCCTGCGGGAGCGTACCCGTTTCAATGAGCTTAAGATTCTATGTAAAGGTAGGTATAAAATTGTGCTTATATTGATGGAAGCCTGTTACATTAAAAGGAAAGGTGAAAGGTGCATCAGCGAACCGTCTGTGACGTTGTACGTATCGGAGAAGAGATTGTTCGTTAGCTGGATAGCGTAAGGCTGTGTGAAAACTGCGCATGCCTGTATGTTGTTACTTCAGTCTGGAATTGCGCCCGGTCTACTTTAGTAGGAAGTGCCGCTCGTGGTTATCGTCGTATGTTCCTCTCCTTTGTGCTTGTGTTATTTGCGGCCAAAGCATGTCATTAAGCAAGTACCAACTAGGCCAACAATCAGCATTGTAACTGCATGCTTTTAGATTTGCATGGCGCTGTCGACAGAAGCATTTGGCCTTGCTCGGTTGTGTATGTATATTGTAACAAGATCAGGCTGGGAACATGCCAAGAGTGCTATGTATTGTCGTCGTATCATCTGTTCACCAAGATCATGTCGATGCATAGGTGACGCTTTTTTAGCTGAAGCAAATCGCATAAAGTGTGCTTGGCGTCACCTGAAACATGGGAATATTAAATATTGCGTGAGTGGAGCGTTTT
Source organism: Rhipicephalus annulatus (assembly GCA_013436015.1). NCBI lineage: Eukaryota > Metazoa > Arthropoda > Arachnida > Ixodida > Ixodidae > Rhipicephalus > Rhipicephalus annulatus. The sequence continues at coordinate 49,372 of WOVY01009992.1, forward strand.
AGTGACTACGGGACAGGCGAAGTTTTTTATTGTTATTAGGTGTCGAAATTTTGGCGTTGTGGCTTATCGGTTATGCGACCGTCTTCAAGTGTGCTTGAGGTAGTCTTTTATTGTACGGTCTTGGTCCAACTACATTGCTGCAAAATTCGGGTGCTTCGGTACTTAAATTATTCCTTAAAAAGAACAGAAAAATGGAAAGACGTGGAGATGATCAAGCTTCAGTTGCCGTGCACAATTTTAACATGGGGCGAAATTTGTACGGACACAAGCGTGTTCTTAGATTTGGGCTTCCTTAAAAAGACCCCCATTGCCAAAACTAGTCCAGGTGGCGAGCGTCACATATGCCGCATAATTTCACGCACAACGTCATCCTTTTTTTTACTAAATCTTGAGCGCTTTTGTGGCATTGTGAGAACCTGACCGATTAAGTGGACACATATTCCCTTGGAAAAAAATGTTTTCTCCCATTGAATAATCGAACCTTTCTTGGATCACTGTGTAGTCCGTAATCAGTTTAGGAAAGCTTTGGGCTTAAGTGTTACCTTTTTTTACTATTATACGAGTAAGAAAAAGCACGCTCATGCGCTGTCAATCACAAGGCTTTCCTGCAACAACTTATCAACTGCATGCCCTACATTTATTTCATGAAGAACTGAAATGTGGATGCGTAATTGCGGTATTCTCGGGCTCATCGCTCAAAAATATTGAAGTTTTATCTTCCTTTTTTTTGGTGTCCAAGACCAGCCTGCATGAAAAACGAATTCAGCCACGCTATATACAGCAATGCATATTAGACGAGACACAAGCTCAACGCTTTAAACGAAAGTACAAGAAACGGGGCACAAAGCGCAGGCAGTCGCCAAGCACGAGCATCATTTTAATGGTAGATTGCGTTTCTACGCCAAGTAATAGTAACGTGCAACAATCTTCGCGCATCCGTTTACCAATAGACGGCATATAAATTACTAATAGGCAAGAGCCGGCACACTTTATTCGCTGACAATCGGCTCGAGCCTCTCGGAAAACGCGCTGCGGCGTGCATCATGCATACACGCAGCCGGTCGCCTATATCCACACTAGTGCGTTGAAGGTGCTGCCCCCGATAGCCAGATCTCGGGGAGAATATTCCGGTGGGTTTCATGCGACGTAGCTGAATGAATTCCCGAGTCGACGTTGTCGTGTTTTGAAAATATTTCGATATCAAGGATAGTTCAGTTGATATAATCGTGTTGGTGCATACCAAGGAGGATTAAAAAGAAATGCTGGAGTGGAAGCTCCCGCAATGGCTTGCCAGCAGAAGTGAAGCCAGCTTTTGCCACTGCCAAGATGGCGGAAACATGCTCTTCTCTGGTAGTGCCCACCTAAAGATCAAGTGGCTTTGATATGGTAGTGTCAATTCTACGTTAGTTATATATTAAAAGATAGCTGTATCCGACGAAATAACACAGAGAAACGAGTAGGGGTAACTTGACTTCCCAATAACTTTCCCTCCAATTAAAGGCTCACTGAGTAAAACTAGAAAAACTAACACGCACTAGGAGCACTATGTGACCCGCGAAAGTTTCCACATTACACTTATTGGGCGAGTGAAAGAAGTGCTCCATTATTATTTGTGGAACGGCGATACTTTATCATGCCCCTAGTAAGATGGCCGTCACAGTCGCCATCTTGCCAAAGGCACGGCTTCACTCCTAGGCAATAATTTCTACTCCAGAATTTTTTTAAATCTTCCTTTGTGCATACCTATGTTTGGAGCTTTATCACTTGCTGTACATAGCTACACAACGCGATGCACTGTATAGCTGTGCCAGCTTTAAAGTAACAAGCCTTGCTATTCATAGCTAAGCCCCTTCAGATTTTTTTTGTACGCTTCCCCGCAATACGTACATAAATAGCGGCAGAGGTGATGACATGTATGCATGTCATCACGTCATTTTTTTCCTATGCTTTCATATTTGAAGAGCAAGCGTAGTTAGAAGCCGCTAGAATGTGGCTGCAGACCACAGTGAAATATTGGCAGCGTAAACTAACGAGACATATAAAGAGGGTTACCTTTTGCTGCCAATATTTCAGTATGCCAATATTTCAGTATACCAATTAACCCTCCTATCAGCTCTTCTGCAGACCGCATAACGTATTGACAGGCTCTCAATATTGAATTAGCGCGGGATTTATGTCTCACTATTCCTTGCTAGTAGGAAATAAAAGGCACGTGTTTCACGCCAAACCTTTGGTTAATTTAAGACTTCCTCCCTATTTTATCTCACCGCAGGAGGTCCATCATCGATTTCGCCGGTACAAAAGATAGGAAGAACAAAAAAAGAGAAGTTAGGGAGGTTAAGCAGGCACTAGCCCGGTTTGCTACCCTACGCTTTGGGAATCGCAAAAGGGGAATATAAAGATGAGAGAGAGAGCGGAAAAAATTGCCAGTAAATGGGCTGACGCGCATGCAGAAGGATGGCCATGAAACATCAATGGCTGGAAACTTCTGGGCCAAGTCTTGACTTTGCTTCCAGGAACAAGTGAGTAGGCCAATTTTTGCTCAAAACTGTTTTATTGCTGCACACAATGTTGTCCAGGGACAAACGTGACACGTACACATGATAAATGTTAAAGGGTGACGCTGAAGGCAAAAGAAGTTAAAAACTTTTAAAACTGTAAAACGCAACACCACATGGGCACGCACACCATTTCATTTACAAAAATATGTTCCAGGAGAAGAGACATTTCACAAAACAGGGACGTTAGTCGCTGAGAGGTGCGCGCAAAGTTACAAACGTACCATATAGTAAACCCGGTAAAGAGGGAACGGGTGGTCCGGTTCCACTTGGAACACCCCTCGGAACGAGACACTGTGTTGCTATGTAGCTGCTTGTACTTTGAATAGGAACATTGACACACGTGTGTTTTTTAACATGGTGCATCAGCCCAGTAAACAAGTTACCAGCACAAATACTAACCGCAAGTGAACACACTATGTACACAATTTGTCGTGTATCCCGGAGGTACAACAGAGGTTTCCAATGGTCCTCTGTGCTGTTCAATACACGCACACGTTTGTGTAAAATGCATGTCACATAAAAGTGTACATGTGCAATACTGATGAGCCCTTGAAGCCTGTGAGGCCACAAATGTACAGACACTTTGAAATATAAGGATACTTATTACATGTCAAGCGCGCAATAAATTAACGCGTATTTACAAATGAGCAGAGCTCAAAAATGACTAGAAAGAACCCGCAGACCACTCACATTTTGCATTGGTAGTCATTGAGATGCACTGACTCGTGCGCAACTCGAGGGGCGACTTAATGGAGGTAGCAGTAATCTGAGAGAAAATATTCGTTACGTTCGAGTGAATCCAGTAATTATTGCAGCGAAGGCGTAAAGTTAACACTGCCAGCGTTGCGAGCCATTCTTTTGCATTGGCAGAGATAACGAAATGCACACCTTAAACCCAACCCTGACATATTGTTAGTTAGTGAAGCTTTGATGGTGCAAAAACGACTAAGACCGTGCACAATGCAGCCATCACAAGGTGACGACGTTTCCTTAGTGAATGCCGCATACGCTACGTGAACTAAGAAATCATGCCAGTCACACCTTGCAGCTCATTACAAATAGGGAGTAGTTATGGTTCATCTTTGCATGGCATATATGCGAGGGCGTGAACGGATCACTTCAACGAAGCATTCCATAGGTTATAACACGTGTTCCATTCACCAAGGAGACATCCTCTTATCAGCCCCACTTAGTTCCAAACCTCCAGTGGAGTGTATACCAAACGGAACGCTAATTGTTGAACCCGCCTGAATTTCGCTTGATCAATCTGTGTCCGTCTTCTGGAGGACACCTGCAAGCCTGTTACCTTTTGCTGCCACTGACTCAGGTTTTCATTTTTGTGCAGGCCCAGTCTAATAGAGAATAGTTGGACCAGGTCATGTCAGGCCTCGTTAACGCCCAGGTAAACTTTTAACGAGTCCTGAGGCTCGGAAAAGGGCTGATGCAGGCCTCTATACCACTATGGGATTAACTCAGTTCTCCATTAAGTGCATGAGTATCTAAAATTCATTGATGCGTGTGGAACCAATGTCCATCGACCCTGTGGGCGATATACAATGCGAGGTTCTGTTGTTTAAAGAGTACGCTAGTAACTATAGTCGGCATTTAGTAAAATGTTGCATACTTTAGACACCGCGGGCGTCGGGTATGAACGACAAGCGGCAGCGACCTTCGTTCGCAATATAACTGCACGTTGTAATAAAACATGGAGCGCGAAAAGAAAGATGCAACGTAAGTAAAAAAAAATACACACGTGCACCACAAGGGCTCTCTCACGATTGAAAGTTTATTGCACGCGTGAAAAAGCCTATATCAAGTAAAAAAAAACAAAAAAGACAACACACATATGAAGCACATATATACAGAAATGGGCGTGCATCGCACGTGTCATAACGAGGCACAAAAAGCGAAGCAGCGAAGTAGCATATTCACAGTGAATGATTGTATGCAGTTGAACTTCTCGTCTTGTGACGATTGTTTGATTTGGACAAAGTATGGCGTTCTCTGTGACATGATGCGTCCCCCAAAATTTGAAGAATGGATTACATTCGCACGACTGGTGATGCTAGATGAATTGACATGGCATGATTCAATGAATTTCGATCGTCTCTGATGAGACGTTAATACATCGACCAAAACGTATACAACAGAACGTGAAAGAGCAATTCGGTTAACAACTCGTATACACAACAACCGATAAATACAGTTGCCAAACATCTGACCGCATTTTTCTTTTCACGTGGCAGACCTCCGTGACATTTTGTGCTCCACGGAACAAATTTGACTAAATTAATTTGTTGTGAGAAACGCAACACCTACACCATATTCCGTGTACGACAAGAACGATCAGTTCTTGAATCCTGTCAGTGAGCTCCCCAATACCAATTCATTGTTCTACTGTTAGTGAGACTAACCTTGTGTTCCGAAATTCCCATGGCACTAATAGTTATTATGTCTAATAGTATAAGCATGAATAAAAGTTTGCGTTGGTACGAAAGTTAGCATGACGAATCAGTGCTGCGTCATCTAGTCAAGTGAGGCCAGTTTTGTTAAAAGGAAAGAGTATGATGGACGCCCGTGAGGGTTCGGCAAACCAATGCAGTGACACGCAGCATAGCCCGCCTTCTTGAGGCGATCGATTTGCAGCTGGAAACAATAGCGTTCAGCTTATGTGCGCAAGTTTTTATCGAGTGGCGCGCGCATGTAAGCATGCTATCACAACTCCTCGTTTAAAAATATTCGAACGCACCAGCGTGAAGTTAAAACACCGGTATCACTGAATAAAATTACAATTAAAAGACCCAGCAATCGGGCTCCTTAAAGTGAAACCTAAAAGCATGCATAGAGAAAAACAGGAAATTAACGGAGCAAGAATACAGCGACTGAATTCTCTATACCCATCTATTCTTTTTCAGACACGTTTAAAATGTGGCCACTTATTTGCACAACGCGTGGCTTGTTAGTTAATTAGTCTGTATACGTATACTGGTATTGGGAACTTTTCAGAGTGCAACGCAAGACAACGGGCGTCCGGCTTGTCCGTGCGCCCGAGGGGCATTATGGGACTGCTTGATTACGGCACTTTCTCATTTTTTTTCTTTTTCGTTTTTTTAACTGATTTTTTTAGTTTTTCTTTTTTTAGACTCGATCAAGGTGGAACATTACACCTGAAAGCGACTTTCTTTCGTATCTATAGTTTTTTCTTTTTTTTAGGCTCGATCAAGGTGTGGCATCGCGGTGAAACTTTGTACCACCCCCCCCTCCTTATGAAGAACACGGCGCATGCCTATGAACGCAATGTCAAGTGGGTCTGTCGTCGCTTGATGACGTCAGCGTCGAGGGGACCAGTAACACCGTCTGACCTGCATCCTTTACTCCAGCCACCATGACTGGAGTCTTGCCTGACGGTAGCAGCGTTGGTGCTTGAGAGTACACATCACAACCCCCTACTGGTCTTGCAGGCTGGAGGCCATGCCCGAGCGCAGGGCTTGGCGCAGCAGCGACACCTCCGCGAGCGCCTTGGCGAGCTCGTACTGGAGGCGCGCGTTCTGGGTCTCCAGATAGGCGGCTCTGATGGCGATCTCGTCTTCCTTGGCCCGACGAGCGTCCCGGGACCTCTTGGCAGCCTCGTTGTTCTTCTTGCGGCGTTCCCAGTACGCCTGGTCCTTCTGGCTGTCGGGCAGCTTGGACCGTTGCCGTCCGTTGCGAATGGGACCGCCGCCGTCGGCGGTGTCACCGTTCGGAGGCGAGAAGTCACCGCCGCCGTTCGCCACACCGTTGCACCCGTTCGTGCCAGCCTCGCCGTTGGACTGCTTCGTCGACCCGTTGGTGGCAGTCGCCGTCGACGAGTTGCTGTTGTCCGGCGAAGTGCGTTCGCCGTCGTCCCCGCTGTCCGGGCGTCGCGTCGTATTGCCGTTGCCGAGCGACTGATGATGAGTGGATTCGGCGTCTGGCTGGCGCGTGGATGGCGTAGGAGAGGACTTGGTCTTGGACCGCCTGTGCGCGTCCTGGCGACCGTTCCTGGCACGCTCCGGCATATAGTGCTCGCGAAACGCCGCAAACTCTGGGTCGAGCGACGGGTCGGCCATGGGGAAACCGGGTGCCATGGCCGGGGCTACCGACGGCAAGTACACGCCGGGAATGCCGCACACGCCCAAGCTGAGTGGTTCTCCGCGCTGGTACCTCTTGAAAGGTCGCTGGTACTTCGATGTCGTGGGCGTGCTGCTGGATGGCGGGCTGGATCGGGTCGTCACTGGTGACATCAGCGACATGGACGGGAACGCCGCCTGCTGAGAGGGCGGCGGCCTGACCAGAGGAGGTGCCACCGTTGTATCGCACAGCCCGCTTAGCGTAGGCGACGGCATGGACGACACAAAAGGCACGAGGCCAAATCCGTTCGTATAGCCGTTCGTCACGAACGGGATTTCTGCGGATGACGGCGAAATGGCCGCTGCAGTGGGGGTCGCCGTGGACGTGCTGGGTATGACCACGATCGGATTGGGATGGCGAACCTCGGGAGCCGTCCACGGCCTCGGCAGGTTACAAGTGATGACGTCCAAAGAGTCGTGTGTCTGAGGTGGTGACTTGTCAGCTTCAGAAAACGGGGGTGAAAAGCGGCGGAAAGCCGCTTTGCTCTTGAAGGAGAAGTCCAGCGGTTGTTCGGTCGGTGGCTCGCGCTGCTGGTCGTTCGTGTCCGTGGGCCATCGACTGTGACAGGAAGAGTTGCTGTCGGACGAGGGGCTGCCCTTGGCGGAGAATGTGTCTTCGTCGGCCCCGGGACTCTTCGAGCGGACGTGGTCGTTTTGATGCTCTCGCTCGTCGTGGCGGTCCATGCTGTCAACCACGCCTTGGGCCAGGTAGTAAGTCTGCGTCAAGAAAAAAAAAAAACAGAACGGATACGTTATTCTCGTGACCCTGCGTGCGTTTTCTTTTTAATTTTCATTAACCTGACAGAGCAGTGCAGTGAATGCAGATGCCGGCAAGGCATCGAAACAACGGTTCTATGGAAAACAAGTATAAGACTGATGTAAGGGGCAAGAACAAACTAGAGAGAAAAATGAACGCTCGTCTATGCACTACATCGGGCACCACCTATATAGAGAGGCTTTGCGTAAAGGATGCGGCTTTAGTGCAATAAGTGCTGGTAATAAATGCGACGCATCGTCTAGCGAAACATGGGCACATCGACCATTGCCATCCATCTATCCACTCACGTCTTAGCGCACTCATGGTCGTCTTCTTAAAGGGGGAAGTGATTTTAAGTGAAAAAAAAACAAGAAAAGTGAGCCCCGTAACTGTCTTTCAGGAAGAGGACATCTCCACAGTAGCTCACGAGGGTAGAGAAGGGATTAAAAGGATAGGATTAAAACGTAAAGAGATAGAGAGGGAGGAAGGAGAGAGCGAGGCGCAGGGACAGCGAGCGACGGAAGTAAGGAGAAGACAGGAAATTGGACACGGTTGCAGGAGTTCGAGGACGGGGCACCACTGGCGAGAGCTCTTGTTGGCGTCAGGAGATAGGGCAAGTTCAGTAGGCCAGAGCTACGCTGTCGTCGAAGATCGGCGTCATGAGATGGCGTAGGGCCAGCCCAGTCGGCCAGAGCTACGCTGACGCCGGAGATCGCGAGGGCACAACCGGTCGGCACGAAATCCAGTGAGCGAGTCGTCTTTTTAAAGGCACACTAAACTGAAACTCGGTTTAGATTGATAAAAAGTACTCTCAGAAGTCTAATATCACAAGTGTTATTGCCATAAGTTTAAAATTGAAGGAGAAAGATGAGGTTAGGTTGAATTTGAAATTTCGCACTGAAAAGATCAGCGAGTTCTATACGTATTTTTCGTATTTTCGCGACATTGGCTCAGGTAATTGTTTGAAGCTTCGTATGTTAAGTGTATACGTGGGACCCACAGATGACAATGCACCTCATTTTTACAGTTTATGAAACTACGTAGGATGCAGCAGACGTCGTCAAAATCTTTCACATGAAGCTTGTTGTTGGGCTAGTCACATTGCAAGATATTCAGCGCAACCTTGTGCTCACTCAAACGGTTACGACGCGAGGACCGCAGATTTCGCGGTGAACACACCGTCACGCCATCGATCGCCTGCAAACCACCCCTCCTCCTTCAGACGTTGCTCCCATTGGCAACCGGTCGCGACGAATCAGAATCGTGCCGCAACAAACCCCGCCGCCAATTGCGGCACTCCCTTTGGCTTCTTTTTCTATTGTATCGCAGCTAAGCGCGGGGTGTGTGCGGGAAAGCATCTGGCAACTCTGAGCCGCCGTACATGGGAGTCGCTATGGTGGCTAGAACTAGCCACCATAGAGTCGCGGTGAAAAGAAAAATGTGAAACGGGGTGGAGCTTTACGTAACATCCCTGTCCGAGGAGATCCCCCCTCCTGGGCTGTTTGCGAAAAGAGGCGTACGTTGCGATTGGTAGCCGCGAAAGCCACTCTAAGTGACGCAACCCACCCGACGATCCCCACCGTATATGCTCGTTCAGCATCCTGTCTCGGCGGGCGGGTGGCTGAGTGCGCGGTTAAAAAAAAAAAAAAAAAAGATGCGTTACAACTTCGGGAAAAGAGACAGTTCCACCCCAGCCAACGCTGTCCCTCCCACTAAGAATTTACTAAACGCCCCATCCAACAGCGCTTATTTGTTTTTGTGACGTCAAGCACTGCTTAACGTTACAGGTGGTCAATTCTCCCGATAGACAGGTTTGTGTTTGCTGGTTCTTATGTTGGAAACTTGAAAGTTCCGATAAATATTGTCACGGAATTCCGCATCGCTTCTTAGTCAAGAGCAGTGTTTTCAGCAGTAACGATTAACCTTTGCAACTCTATATGTATTACAATACGGACATCTCAATTTACGTAGTAGCCTTTAGCCGAGAAAAAGTGCTGACTCTTAGAGCACAAAGCTGAAAGCACGACTGCTTTTCAGAAGGGCAGGTCCAACGCGGTTTTGTAGGCGGAGCGTAACATCTTTGTTTCTTAGGTTGTAACCAAGTATACGCGTTTAGCGTGGATGGTATAGTTACGTTTAGCGAGGGTGGTTGTGGGAGAGCAGGCCTTACGACGCATTGTGGAAAAAAAAAAACCGCTATGAACGTGTAAACATCACGGCAGAATGTCAACTCGCTCAAAAGGCTCGGCTGTTCATGCGGCTGTTGCACTTTTGATCGGTTTCGGCGAACCAATCGAAAGCCATCGTTAACGCCATGTTCCCCAGCCATGTCACCCACTCTGTAAACGAGGTGTGGTGGTTAGCACACACCGTGAAATCTTGTTCATTAGCCTATTATATTGACGAATGTATGAATTCTTCACTCTGATAGTACTTTAGTTGAAGCGAAGAATTCTGCTGCTTACCACAATGGTGAATGTTTTTAATGACAGAACGATCATAAAAAAAATTCCATATATTGATATATACAGGCATGTTGCGATGCATGCAAGTCGTGTTTGGTATCCAATAAGTCTTTACATCAGTGGTTGTGAGTGCATGACGCACTGTACGACTTACCGCAGGACCGTTAAAAAAACTTAAGCGTTCAGGTGACGAAAATTGGAAGTAAGTGCAGTGAACACGTTTACCGTGACCTATCGAGAACGTGAGCTGAGCCGGTGGCGCCGTGGTGTGGGAGTGAACGAAACGAAATTGCGTGCAACGCTGACCTATGAGCGGAGCAGTGTCACGTCGTTATATCGGTGCTTCGCACTGGGCAATGTCGCGTATAAATCGAGGTGTGGTAAAGTGTACGAATGATTACGAGAACTCAGCACTCGGTGACGCAAACTTCTGCCCTTACACTTTGCTAACGGGAAGTGGTCCTATCAACGCCCGGCGTCGAATATAGCCAAAACAAACCCATGCTAAGTATTCTTTTTTCGTCGTCACTAAGCGGGCACATTCGCAAATGATGTGGGCAGAATCAGATTAGGCTGAAGTATTATTTAGTTTAAGTTTTTTTTCGTCTTTTGCACGACTGCAACTGCGTTAAGTACATGCAGCAAATGCAGTAAAAATAACAGTTATACGTGAACTAAACCGGTGTGTCCCAGTTAAGGTTGCTCCTTAGGTGTGGATTCATTATTTGAACTTTTTTAAAGACGATAGTCTTTCTTGGGGCCCTTCGACGCAAAAATTTTGGTCTGTCTATCTGTCTGCAAGTTTGCCTGTTTGTCCGCCTTTAACGGTATACCTAAAGAGGCACCAAAGTAACCAAACGATACTCCAAACGGCCGACCCCATTTGCAGCACCCACCAATATTCCTCACGGTTCAGCGTTCATACTTGCGTGATTGTGAAATAAAAAGCAAATATTGCGCATATCTGAGGCACCATAACAACACGTCAATATTCTGTATGTGTGTCATTTACTAGAAAAAGCATACATAAGTAATTATAAGAACCATAACATTTATCAAGTTGCGCTGACCAGGCAACTTTTGCACGAAAAGGCGTTTCCAACGCTTTGCTAAGACGACACGGTGGTGGCACGTGCCCGTCGCCTTGCGTTCTACACCTTATCGCCTCCGAGATGGGCGCGCGCGCTTCGTTTTGCAAGATAACTGCCAGATAGCCCTCATGTCTCACGTGTGACGTGACTTGATGCGCTCGTTTGCCTCCGCTGCGCGCTCGAGGCACTCCAACACAGCGCCTCCAGAATATCATTCACCGATTTTCTTGCGCCGAACATCAAATAAACATAGAAGTGTGGCAGCTTGGGCTAGTTGGTATGGCATGACGACAGTTATTGCGCGAGAACAAAACGATGACACAGAGACAAGAAAGACACGAAGGACACGAGCGCTCGTGTCCTTGTCTTTGTGTCCTCGTTTTGTTCTCGCACTATAACTATGAAATAAACTTTTCGTTCACTCTCTCCAGACAGAAGACTATCGTCTTTCGACGACATTTGTAGTGTAACATGCAGATGAGGGGCCATTTTTTTTAGTTAGAACAAAAAACACTGAGCAAAGACATGGTAACCCCATAGACAAAAGACAGCTAGTTTTTTTTAATTCTTATTTTCTTTAGAGAACGTTACCGGCAGTAATCACACAATCGAGGTGAATAATCCGTCAGATGAGCAACATTACACCACCAGATAGCCTGAACGAATATCGGATAGTCATAGTATAGAATCAGTCGATCAATGAAAAGGTTACGTCGCCAGAAGAGAACGAAAAAAAAAACTGAGCTCCTTATTCTCTCGCGCGCCGTTTCCCGTCTTTGCGGCACAATAGTCCACGTGACGTCAGGATGAAATGAGCTCGCGATTGGTCGATATACGAGAGGTAGCTGCACCCTGCATTGCAATGCAGTCGCATGTCCGGTCAGACGTGCTTCGCGGGGCTATCATGCGTGATAAATTTCGCTTCGCTTTCTGCGTTTGCGCAGGCCGAGATTGCGTGAAGTGGAAGAGTGCGAAATCTTTACGGGCTCGATGTTTAGCTTCACGCGTTTTATGAAGCAAAAAGTGGTGAGGGGTAGATAGCGTTTGTAGGGAAGGGTAGCGAAGGCGAAAAAGAAGAGCCGTCTCATTGATTGATTTGTGGGGTTTTAACGTCCCAAAACCACCATATGATTATGAGAGACGCCGTAGTGGAGGGCTCCGGAAATTTAGACCACCTGGGGTTCTTTAACGTGCACCCAAATCTGAGCACACGGGCCTACAACATTTCCGCCTCCATCGGAAATGCAGCCGGGAATTGAACCCGCGGCCTTCGGGTCAGGAGCCGAGTAACCTTAGCCACTAGACCACCGCGGCGGGGCAAGAAGAGCTGTCTCGACTTTGAACTCGGTGTAGGTCAGGGGCCCTTTAAAATCGAATGTGAACATCCGGCGATGCATTATACGGGGGCGATGAAAGCTTTCAAGACCATGTGGTTTGGAAGTTCCACTTAGCACGACACGGCTGCACACACGCCAGCGTTGACGTGAGCCAGGAGGTCTACCTAATGCTGCTATCACTGAGAAAGATTAGCATCATGACTTTTTTGCAGCTGATGTGTCGTGCGACAAATGCCTCGTAATGGCAAATGTCAGGATCTAACCAGCATTCTGTTTCGAAAATCATTGAAGGCTTACTTGCTTCCACTAAAGCAGTAATTTTTGCAAAATAACGACGCTCACAGACCGTTAGACTCACATTGTGACCCGTGCAAGGGTACGCTCCAGAAATTGTTTCGGGGAGAAGGGGGCACATCCTCAAAATCGTAAGTTTTCGCTCTGTATTTCATGGGGGAAAACTTTTCGAGGAGGAGGGGGGGGGGGGGCGCTTTGGCTACGCCACTGGTTTTGCGGGGTCACGTTTATTGTGTTACATCATCGTATACAAACAGCTCCCCGTTAGACATAAGGTGGTCATTCATAAGGATATACAGCTCTATCGCAGTCCTTTCTTTGTTATTTTGCCACTGTTCCCCATTGTACTCTACTACCGAAAATTCAAAATAATAGTCGCAGTGTCCTTTCGCTTTTTTGCGCACATAACGTGCACAGTAAAGGAGACAAATTTTGCTACAGGTCATCGAAATCGGAAATTTCCAACTGCGTCGAAGACGGCGGTAAATAGGCATGCACCGACCAATCGTTAAAACAAAAGAACGTTTATTTGTGAACAAGGCCACCGCATCGAGTAAAGCGTCGTTTTTGTTTTACCAATCGATCAGTGATGGTAACTTGCCGCATTGAATTAGCCATAGAAGACTGGTTTCCGTCGCCCCCCGATTCCACTCGAGGAACACGCGTTCGAGATCTATTTTTCAGACTCGGCTTTATAGGCTCATTGCCATCTCTCCTGGGTACACCAGGAACAAAATTAGCTTGCACCTTGTCTGCATGGTATCGACGTCGTCAACCTTTGTCATCAAAAATTTATTTATACTTATAGAGGTTTCCCGTCCCAAAACAATCATGATTATCAGAGACGCCGCAGTGGAGGGCCCCGGAAATTTTGACCACCCATGTCCTTTAACGTGCACCGGCAGCACAGGATACACGGGCCTATAGCATTTCGCCTCTATCGAAATGCTACGGCGGGGATCGAATCAGCGAAATTAAGGTCAGCGGCCGAGCAGCAAACTACTGCTCCACCGCGGCAGACGCAAGGCTACTTCTCAGCAGAGAGAGGTTCTTCTCAAACCATAGACATTCACAGACACGACACGGATGCCCAAACTATATAGAGACATAAACTCGCGCTAAAGCCGAGCTTTCGCACTACCCGTACGGGCACGTCAACGTTCGCATAGCGTTTGCGTGAAGCTTACGCACCGAAGTTTTTGCGGTCGGCCTAAACGGCCTCGCTGTTCAAATAACTGTAGAAGTGACGCAACAATTCAATCTGTTTCCGCGAACGCTATAGCGCGCACAACTGCGACAAAAGTAAAACCTTTCGACGAGAAACCGGAGAGAAAAGCCGAAGCACAAAGTTGGGTTCCATATACCACTAACCTGTTTGAGCAGTAGAAATATGGTGTAGGGTACTGTATACGTATGCTGCTGCGGCGCGGCTTCACGAATCAAAGGCCCCTGAAAGCTGAACGATATCGTCCAGACGGCAATCACTACGGCCTTCACAAGCTGGAATTACACATGCACCGGAGACCCGATCGTCAGTATACAGTAATGCCCGCTGTCGCTATCAAGAGTTACGTCGGTTTTCAGGGGATGTTATCGCTCGCTGTCCTGATCACACCGTGGAAGATGACACCGCGAAAGCTATAGAAATTGCCGAACATGCAGAGCTGATGATTCACCTGCGGGTTTGTTTGTTTTTTTTGTGCACCTGCGTTTGACCCAGTCGAAGCTGCGGGTTCAGCTGTCTTTGTTGCCGTATGGCTGTCGCCCGAGTCTTCGTATTATAGGTGAGGGTATATTCTGGCATTCGCTAACGTTTTAATTTCTATATATTCTCTCTTCCGTTGCTCTACGGAAGATAATCTACGCAGATGTGTGCCAGACGATGGCATTGCGCTGTCGCTTTGCTGACTTGGACAGATGAATTAAGGCCTGGCACATACGTTGCAGCGCGTCAGTTTTTGACATGGCGCAGCACCCTCTCCCTAGAGGTAGCGCAGGACTACGTAAGGGCTACATGAAGCTCCTCGCAATACCTATAGGAAGATTGCGCTGCTCCACTCACTGACGCGCTATAACGCGTCGGGGACGCTGGCGTCCCAAGCGTTCAACGTTCTCGGCGTCCATGACGAGAAAGAAAACATCGATTTGTGATACAGTGGTGCCCTCTCTTGATAAACTTTGGTAGTGAGTTGGCCTGTAGCGCCGTCTTTCGACTTATGTTAGTATCTTGATGGTGGCGCCACGCAATGGCAGGCCTGCCCCCTAAGTGCTCGGCGCTGAATAGCTCTGGCGCAATTCATCCAGCGGCCGTGGCTCTGGAAACGTGAACGCACAACATGGTGCAGATGCGCTCGCTCGATTGGGTGAACAGTCGATCGGCTTAGAATGATGGCGGTTCGTACAACGTAGCCTCTCATATATGAATGAAGTTCCGTAAAACTTGAGAGATCGACAATAATAACACATAATTGTTGGACATTTACGTGCAACGTTATGAAGTCGGGGACACATGGGAGCAACGTATATACAGAAGTTGGGATTTTAATCATGAAACCTCAACTTCTTTCGCGTATTACACTGTTTCGTGTATATATTGCGGGAGTTTATTACGCACACGCTTCCTATTGGTCGCATTCCCATGAGAAGTACTTCAGGGCATCTCTTAAATTGGGGCAAGCTAGCGAATCGATAGCCTTATGAGACTCCGAATATTTCGCTCGCTGTCCACTTCTTAAAATAAGCTACTTTATAATCGTATAAGTAAGCCACAAACCCATACACTGATATTCGAAATACGTTCATCACGCATCTGCGTTCTACACAGGAGAAAAAAAGTGAAACAAACACGTAAGATCCGTGATAACACTCTCGAAGTGACGTTTTCTGCGAGATAAGGAGTGCGCTTTCTTTTTTGCTAATCCAACATTTACATCGGAAAGAAAAAAAATCAATAGATTATATCATGCATTCGCCCAACACTCGCCTCGAAAGCGAAATCTGTTTCCTGTTTTTTTTTTCTGTCTCATCGATGTACTGAGTCTTCCCCGCCCATCGTCCGAGTATATTCTGCACCTAACCTATAGTTCTGCACTGCCTCCGTGATCGGCCCATCGAGAATGTCGTGTGATGACGTCATTCCGTCACGTTGCGTTATGTGACGTCCTGGTCACATGGTATTGCGACGTCATTAAGCGATGAATTTTCGCGCCGCTCGTGTTGAGGCCGATGGCTAATTTTGATTGATTGTTTGATTGATTTGTGGGGTTTAACGTACCGAATTATTGACCTAAAAAGAAATAATTCTGCAAGGCTTTGAAGAAAATTTGGTTACCCTTGGCATATTCATTGATTTTTCAAAGGCCTTCGATACCATCAATCACAACACTTTACTAACAAAACTTGATATTTACGGCTTTAGAGGAACATTTCTGAAATTAATTAGAAGTTATCTGCAGTATAGGTATCAAACTGTTGTTATAGGCAATCACTATTCAAAAAATTTACCGATACGTGCTGGGGTCCCGCAAGGGAGCATACTTGGACCACTATTGTTCAACATTTATATAAATGATTTAACGAATATTAAGACTACGGCGCGATTTGTTATCTATGCGGACGACACTAGTTTATTTATCACTTCTAGAAACGTTGCCGAACTCATCAGCACTGCCAATGATACTCTAGAACAAATAAACAAATGGAGTTTATCAAACTCGCTAACTATTAATGCTGCCAAAACAAAAGGCGTGCTTTTTCAACCAAAGAATAAAAAACAAGTAGTCCATGGATGTCTCCAGATAGGAACTTCCGGGATAGAAGTAGTACCTTCAGTCAAAAGTTTAGGCGTCATTTTTCAGGAAAACATGTTATGGAATGAACATGTCAACACTATTGCCAATAAGCTTGCTCGAGTCACAGGTATACTAGTAAGATTACGCCTCTTGCTGCCATTGAAAGTGAAGCTCTAACTTTATAATTCTCTTTTTCTATCACATATCAATTATTGTCATCTCGTATGGGGCAACACAACCAGCTCAAACGTCAACATTTTATTCCTTTTGCAAAATAAAGCCGTTCGAACGATTTTAAATGCTCCATTCGATGCACACACGGACCCTATTTTTGACCAGTTAAATATCATACCATTAAAGGCAGTGTACAATACAATTTTGCAAAAACGGTTTTTAATAGAAAGAAAGAATAGCATGGGTTTTCTAGAGCAATTGTCAAGGCTCACATTAAATTCAAGCACGTTCAGTACACGTCACAAAGAAACCTGGCATGTTCCACATTGTAGAACAAATTATGGAAAACAAATGCTACGTCATGCCTTACCATCTTTGCTAAACTATCTTCATTAACTGCCATATTTCCCCTCCCGAAGGATCTGGATGTGCCGATCATACATCTTATTCGCTATTGTGTTTTAAATGAACATGCATTTTATGTTAAAAGTACAAGGCGAAGCGTTTTTGAACTTTTGTATATTCATTAGTGAATACTTCTTATGCTCGTATGTTTACTATGTATTTTTGTGTATTTTTGTGTTGAAGGTGTACAGCGACGCGTTTCAAACTTTGTATATAAATTTGTTCATTGTTTTTCGGATGCAAGTGTTTTAAATTATCTCTATTTCTTACTGTGCGTGTGTGTACATGAATCTGTTCTTGCATTGCATTTTGATCTTGCCCGCCAACTGTTTGTTGCGAAAAAAAAAAAGGGCACAGACGTCGTCAAGCCGTAATGTGGCTTTTTGTCTGTGTCCCTGTTATCTGTACAATGTATAGATGCGAAATAAAGTTCAAGTTCAAAACCACCATATGATTATGAGAGACGCCGTAGTGGAGGGCTCCGGAAATTTGGACCACCTGGGGTTCTTTAACGTGCACCCAAATCTGAGCACACTGGCTAATTTTCCTGTTTGATGAGTCATCTCAGGCTTTTGCTTTGATTGAGTTTAAAACGACTCTTGAATTTTTGAAGGTAGCCTATAGTTAATATAAACGCATTTAGTTTCACTGCCCTTTATCGATACATGCTTATAGGATACGAAAACGTGTTAAAAATGGGACCCCTTTCTCGTTTTTTTTTTTACTAAGCGAGGGATTGGAGACTGGCTCTCCAAGCTCTAAAGGACCCTATGTACGACACGTAGGTGGCAGAATGGTGGCAGCTCAGTTGCGTTGGTGAAGCTAATGTGTTCGAATTTTTATATATGATGACGCCAACTAATAAATTCTAAATGCACCAACCCAACTTCAATCGCGCGCATGGTGCTACCTTTTAGCACTGTTCCTGTGGTTATGAAAAATACAGAACGCCAAGTCCTCTGTTCATCGTGGCGGCACCCAAACCCATCTGGGGAATATAGAACGGACGGCCAGATGGCAAACACCAAACGAGTGCACCGATAAAAGGCATGCACCAACGGGAAACGGAGTTACAAACGTCCACCCTTAACTCCTCCTCCCTGTTTGTCTTGTAAGCGTATCGCTTCTTGTTTTCAAACGCGGCAGATAGCTTGAGTCGGGTCAAGAGACACTTGTACACCCATGCATTCAGTGAACCAGCTTGGAGACCAATCGGCACGCTTATATTTTTTTTCTAAGGCACCGAGTTTTGCCGATGCGACCGTTGCAATCACTATATACAAGCGAGAACCATTACTCCATAGCCGGTGTGACATTAAATCCTTGAAAACCGCAAAAGCTGTCGATGAATGGAACACCGATGGAAGGGGTGCATGACTGACAGGAAATGCGCCCTAATTGCCAATTAGTTTGCAATTACGATGAGTCTCCCAGACGACAACTGCGCATGCGCGAGAACTAGTGCACCTGTCATGCAAACGTGCCGAGCGAAAAGAAAAAATACGCAAAAGAGAGAAGATAACGGTGATCATGACCTATAGCGGGCGGCTCTAGAAATTTTGACCATCGGGTGTTTTTTGACGTGCAGTGACATCGCACAGTAGACGGGCCATTTCGCCTCCATCGAAGTGCCGCGGCTGGTGAACTAAAAGATGCGGCGATCACCACGCGATACATGGCGAGGAGTGCAACTAAACAAAATGCTGAGCAGATGCACTGAATTCACAAAGATTGAAGTCTAGCGTGAAGATGAAACAATTTGCAAACGCATATGAAGTGGGTTGCACTTGTAAAGGGTGACGTAGTAAGAACAACACCCTAAGCCCACACCCGTCAAGATAGTTTATCCCTGAAAGATGTGCAGAGATGCGCTAATACACATGTCGCATAAATCCTACCATCATTATTTCTTGATTAAAATCACTTCAGTCTTCTGTTCATACGGTAATATACATCGACGGTTTTCCGCTCCTAAACGGGTACTGACCCCCCCCCCCCCCCGCCTTTTTTTTCGGAGGCAAGTTCACTGAGCAGAGTGACTTGTTGGACGAGTTGGTACATTCTTAACGAGCTTATGGTGCGCTTTTTTTGCGCTATAAGCTGCCCCGTCGCGGTGGTCTAGTGGCTAAGGTACTGGGCTGCTGGCCCGAAGGTCACGGGATCGAATCCCGGCAGCGGCGGCTGCATTTCTGATGGAGGCGGAAATGTTGTAGGCCCGTGTGCTCAAATTTGGGTGCACGTTAAAGAACCCCAGGTGGTCGAAATTTCCGGAGCCCTTCACTACGGCGTCTCTCAATCATAGGGCGGTTTTACGACGTTAAACCCCACAAATCAATCAATTGTGCCATAAGCTCGTTAAGAGTTTATTCAGCCGTACAGATCTCCTGGACACAGAGAAGTGTGATGCTCATAAAATGCTGATAAGACATTTCATTTTAAAGACACTTTTCTCGCGTTGCGCGAACCGTCATCTACCCTATAGCTTGACGTCAGGCTAATCCTGGTGTCTTCACGCAGCAGTTTGGCCAGTTGTGATGACGTCATAGCCGCTTGGGCTCGGCTTCTCGATCGTCTCCTCACGCCGTGCGGTCCCTGCCATCCAGCGTACACCGATGAAGGGGGCTAGCAGAGTCTGGCCTATCGTACGTGCACGCGAATACAAGATATACGCTTATCAGAGGGCAAAGTAATCGTTTTGATTTCAAATATGTGATAATGGCGCCAATATTTTGCCCTGTGAAGGGTGCAACTTGCACCAATTCCTGTCGAATTCGGGGCTCAGACAAGCGTGGGTCGACTTCGTGTGCAGCGGCCGATGGAGGAGACTGGATGCCAACCAAGAGGAGTTCAGTGTACTCTTCCCTTTAAACGAGTTCACGCGCAACATGTAGGTATTCGCCCCTTCGAGTTGTTTTAAAAGTCATGCCATCCTATCGTTGTGGCCCCTGCCGCAACTCAAAAACCACCCGTGAGAGACGAAGCAGATGATCGGAGAAGCTACACGTGGAGAAGTCACGAAAACTTGCTCGTGCACATATTACCACCTGGTGGCACTGCTCATACCACGTGGTGACGTCAGGGTACAGTAGCAACCAAAACTTGCTTTTAAAAGCGTGCTGTAATCTTTCAGGGCGTACCCGTGCTTACCGGTACATTTCCTACGCTCTCGGGGACTTGTCTCATCATTTGACGCAAAAACAACAACAAAAAATACGATAAGCGAAAAAAATTTTTTGTCAGAACCCCTTTAAACCTAAAATTAATGTCCGCGTGCCATCAGTCAGCGCAGGCCTGAATGTGCCAAAACATTTTCGACTGCTTTCACTCAGTGTGTGTGTAGGACGGTAACCATTAGGTGCACATTCTGAAATGCACCTGCGGTCCTGCTTGAATGTACCATGACTGATTGATATGTGGGGTTTAACGTCCCAAAACCACTATATGGTTATGAGAGACGCCGTAGTGGAGGGCTCCGGAAATTTCGACCACCTGGGGTTCTTTAACGTGCACACAAATCTGAGCACACGGGCCTACAACATTTCCGCCTCCATCGGAAATGCAGCCGCCGCAGCCGGGATATGAACCCGCGCCCTGCGGGTCAGCAGCCGAGTACCTTAGCCACTAGACCACCGCCGCGGGGCAATGTACCATGACTGATATTTCAGCCATGGTTCCAGCCAAAGCTGAAAATTTACGCCAGGTGTGTAGTTATGATACAAAGCGTGGTTTCCGCAACATTGAACAGCAGTTCTGCGTTTACATGGTTCACTTCTCTGCCACCAGATGGCGCCACCAACGCAATCACGCATATTCCCGAATGGCGGTGAGGAAAGAAAACAAAAGCAGGTATGTATGGGATTGAGAAATTATGTATCAATCCGCAGACATCATGTATCGACTCATTGGCATGAAAAATAAAGGTTGCCAGGAGCCCGCGTAGAGCTATTAATGTCGTAACCCCACAAGTGTTCTGCAGGAAGCTGCGACTCTGTGTTTTTGTTTTTATCGCTCCCGTGCAAGTTCAGGAAAAAAGTAATCCCACTCTCGCTGAGAAAGCAGGCTTCCCCACTAACCAGACTTCCTCTGCTAACGTGCTTAGGCGCTTTGTAGTTGACCGACCATCTTCGCTACATACTAATACGAGATTGCCCTGAATTTGCGACTGTTTTCCTTTGCTTTGTAGCTCTTTGTTTTATAATGCCGAAATTTAGCTGATAATTCTGTACCATATTTAATTAATGGTCGAGTCTTAAATTATGGCCAATGTTAGCGTCACTTTGAAACACCCGCCTAAAATCGTAAGAAACAAGCACTCCAGCGTGAGACATCTACGATCACTTCGCTATTGGTGGGCGCATGGTCTCATAATGAAGATAAAGCAGCGTGGTTAGAATAAAAACAACAAAAAGAACAACGCCAACAAGAGAAGACACTTGTGACGTGGTCTTTGTTGGTTTGTAGTCTTTGTTCTAATCGCGCTGTTCCATACACAGCTGAAGCTTGGGCGGCGTTGAAAGCAGTTGTCAAATGGGGATCTCTAACGCGGTAAAGAATGAAATTATGCGCACGTGAAGAATCAAATGACGTGGACGCGCTAAAATATGAACTAATGCACGCGGTTGAAGAGTGAAACGGTGTCGGTATTTTCAACCACTGTTCAAGCATGTACGACGTTGAAAGCGCAGTTTGCAAACAGTGGCGACCGCGCATGGTAGACAACGAAACGATGTAAACGTTAGGAATCAAACGATGCGGATGCGGCGATAGGACTCGGTCGCTGGATTTCGTGCCGACCGGTTGTGCCCTGCGATCTCCGACGACAACGCAGCTCTGGCCGACTGGCTCGCCCTACGACGTCTCCTGACGCCGATAAGAGCTCTCGCCGAGTGGTGCCCCGTCCTCGGACTCTTCTGACCATGTCCATCTTTCCTATCTTCTCCTTACTTCCATGTGTGACTGTCCCTGCCCCTCTCTCTATCTCTATACCTTTTAATACCTCCTTACCCCCATCCATCGTGAGCTACTGTTGAGGTGTACTCCCTCTGAGAGACAGTTATGGGGCTCACTTTTACCTTCAATTAGGAATCATTTTGTGTGTGTGTGTGTGTGTGCGGCGACGCACGAAACGGTGTGTGCAGTAAAGAATGAAAACAATGTCGGTTTCAGCCATGACTCATCAGCTAAGCCTGTGATGCAATCACTAGACTGCCAGGATCACGTCCCCTCAGCCAGAACATCTTGACAGCAGCCAGACAACAGAGCAAGAAGGGCGAACAACAAAAGCCCTCGTCTGATGCGTAAATCAGCCGTGACGTTGGCAATACTCAATGATCAAGAAGCGAACCTTTACGGAAAACAGGGCATGAAACAGCTCACCTATATATACGAGACAAAAGTTACAAGAACCGCACATACATAGCGCAGTTTATGTGTGCTTGTAACTTTTTTGTGCCATCTAGGCGCACTTTTTCACACCCAGTATGCACCAACTGGTCCGCAAATCTCATTGTTGCAAAACTGAGCACTCGCCAGAATCAAGGACAAAAGAAAAGAACACTATGGTAGCGAATGGACACGACCGTTCAACGCGTCACCTGGACTGTCACCGTCACCTGAACTGATGCCAGCCGGGAAGCGCTAGGCGCTCTTGCCTAAACAATAGCTCGCTAGGCTTGGACAATATGTCGGCACACATGGGTAACATCTTCGTAACAGAACCCAAAGCTACGCGGAGATAGTGTCAAACTCAGGGCACAGTGTACTGCAGTCCTGTCCTTGTAGTGGTCAGACTTCGCAATTAAGCGCCTAGCATATTCTTCTGGCGTGTTGCCACGGGGCCGGTGCAGTGCAGTAAATTCAATGTATGTAGTGATAGGCAAGTAAATGACAATATTTCCATGGCGTCCACTCGTGCTGACATCCAGTGTGGCCAATGTTGACAGCGCGTTCGCTCAACGCATTTGAGGCTACTTGATGCCATTTGGACACGTCATTGCGGTGCTGGCTGTGACGTTGATTGAGATTTCCAGATTCACAGGTGCATGGAACTTCAGTCTCCACGGACTATATTGTACATTAAGTAACGTTAATTAGCGTCTTAGACAGCACCGTATAACGTGACGAAGGACCGGCCTCAAAATGCATGAACCGAACGCGTCGCCGACACAGGCCACACATTTGACCGGACTTATTTAAGCACATATAGTCTTCATCTTCTCCCCCACGGCTGAAATTGCTACGCATTTAATCTACTAAACTTATGGCAGCATGGCAGAAGAGTTGGCAAGATGCTAGCTCACTTTAACCACGACGCAAGGAGAGCTTTTTGTACATACACTCCGTAGTGGAGAATACATCCGCGAGAATTCCGAAAAGTTTTGTAAAACGGCGCGTTCTCCTATGTAGCACTTGTAATGGTCCCCATTTTGCCAGAACTAGCATTTGAGTACCTGGAGGTGGCAAACATGTTGCACAATCTTACAGAATCTTAGTTTCATTTACGCGCGCGATTTGCAAAAACAAGAATTCTCGATGCATTCTGTCTTTACCGCTGGTATACATAGTCCAATGATCTAAATCGTTCTAAGATAGGTGCAGGTAACCAAACTGTTCACGTATAACTTCGTTAGCGAGTTACACGCCCGAAGACTACTTTTATAACATGTTTCCCTTAAGCGAATCACACCAATCGCCGTGGTTAGGCACTTGCGACAAACATTCAAGCAGTTTCACAACGATAGCGAAAAACCACGAGTATCACTAATAATCCAAGAGTATTTTCTACGCAATGGGCACGAAATTCAACTAGAGGCATCAACATCGTACGCGTTTCGATAATCTTTTTTCTTACAGCTCGGAAGCCGCGGGCCGGGATTCAAAATGCATAGCGTTCTTTTTCGTATTGTAACCGTGGGTTATAATAATATTATCCCCTTGGCTAACTCGCTCCCGTTATGAATTCCGCATATAAATGAAGAGCGTACGACATCTAGATACACATTGCCGAAATGCAACTTTGCGTTTGCTCACAAAATGTAAGAGGCGATCTAATACCCGTGGCCACAAGGTTTTCTTCATTGATTTCTTTTTTCTTTACTATTTTCTTAGTTTGTGTCTAGGAAAACTACGAGCCACATTCAGTGAACAGAGCATAAAAATATTTTTAGGGAACACGGGTTCGAGCGAATGTCCACTGACCAAACTACGCCCACGAGAAAGTCCACGAGCTAATACTAACTGAGCAACACCACAAGACGACCACGTACCCCATTGCGCAGTTGCCGGAGGTTGGGGTTCCTGCTGGTGGCGAGGAATCCGTTGGTCCTTTCCATCACGACGGCCGTCGATGCGCCCAGAGCCGGCACGGCCGAAGGAACGCACCCGGCGGAAGGGCCGAAGAGGCGCTGCAACGGTGCACGGTAGACTGTCAACGCGCAGTCGATGGAGAGGCACACATATCGGCTGCACCGACGTCCGAGGTCGTCGCCACTTTCTCAGAAACCGTGAACTCTCGAAGTGTTTTCTGCGAGGCAGTTCCACCGCGTAAGTTGTCGAGACTGAACTGAACGTGGGGGGTGGTAGTGGTTAGAAGAGCAATAATGCACCTGACTTCTTTCTGCTGCAGCCCGGTTAGGAGCACGGCACTGTCCGTAAAACTGAACGTTACCGCGCGAGGAGCCGAGTTGTTATACGTTTTCTGAGAGAGTGCACGGGAGGGGAGAGGGAAGAAAGGGTTGAGGCGTTTGCAGCACGGCTCGCACCGTACTCCGTAGGCGTCTGGCGAGAGAGGAATTGTGGAAAGTCTTTCCCTTCCGCACCGCCTTGTCGCGTGACCATCAAGCGCCAGGGAAAGGAGCGGAGCGATTGGCGAAAAAGGGTTGAGAGGAGCGGTGCAGAAGAATGAGGGGTGCCTTGCGAGTGAGAGAAGCAACAACGAGGCAGGACTTGAGAGAGGGTGTTCTGAACAACAGTACAGTGCGCCTATGCGTTCCTCTCTCTCCCCAAGTAGCAAGAAGAAGCCCCGTTTTGGTAGTTCAACCCTTCCGCAACTGGGAAAAGCTGCAAGTTACGGCGTGGCTTGCCTGCGTGGTTTTGGAAAACCTGTACGTCCGCGAGCTACCGAGCCCTGCCGTGACCTCTGATTACGTCATGTAATTATGGTAACGTAGGTTGTCGCTTACCGTATTGTGAATGCGCATTTAAAACAAGCTATTCCGTGAAGCCAACTATGGTGAACGTATCTACTAACCTGGCTGGCTCGGGAAAAAAAAAAAAAACTTTGCCGGAAGAGGCCAGGTGGTCATACATGTCCCGCCCCGACCTGTCGTTCTAGCTTAAGCGGCTCTTGGGTTATACTGCTAAGCTCGAGGTCACGGGCTCGAATCCCGGTCATGACAGCCGTTGCAGTTTTGATGGGGCTGAGATGCAGACAAATAAAAAAAAACAACCTGTGGGCTAACATTTACGTCCATGCTATAGAGAACCTCATGTGGTCGAAACTGTTCTGAAGCCTCACACTTATATGTCACGGATTCGGCAAGTACCGCCATGATCATAACGCGAGCAACCTTTTCAATCAGGTGGGCGTAATACGCCCTATAGAACAACACGTTCTAATGCTCTTACGATCACTTGTAAAATTTCCGGAGCCCTCCACTACGGCGTCTCTCATAATCATATAGTGGTTTTGGGACGTTAAACCCCACATATCAATCAATCAATCACTTGTATGCAAGTGCCCCTTTTCGGGAAGCGCCTTTTCAACCTTTGCTCCGCTACAGAATCCTGCAGCGGCTGTTGCAAGGTGCCCGCATTCTGAGTACTACGAGAGGGCATTCTGCCTTGGCACAAGCACTGTCACGCTGTCGTCCACAGGGCAACCGGCGAAAAGCGTGACGTGGCGATGGAAGGAAAACTTGCCTGACGACAACGTGCGAGTCGTGCTTTGTCTTCTTTGTGTGCAGGCACGTGGGCAGAAATATTTTTTCGGGACAAGAGGTGTCAAAGACGTTGAAAAACACTTCTTTTATGCTTAACCCGCAGCTGCATATTTCGTGGCGCGATAATCCCGCCACAAAATGAGAAACCTGTGTTGACGACGCCGCCACTGACCTCTCTGCGCTAAATGGATACCCCTCACCTCCCCCCCCCCCCAAATTCTTTCTCGGTCGGGTAAGAAATGAGCAAATAGGAATGTGTTCAAACGCTAAAAAGCACATTTGTATGTCTTTAACTAAAAGCAAAGTAAAAAAAAAACATTCATAAACGACCGCCGTATTTGTAAAAAATGGTTGCCACAGTTGATGTATCCAAGTACTGGGGTGTCATGTTTTCTTTCGATTGTTCGAGCAACACGCATTGTTCGTGGAAAGCACGAGATGGAGTAAAGCTGGACGGGCGTCGATCATTGTTCACGGAAACCTAGCTATAGGGTGTCGCGACAGTGAATCATGTGTAAGACCGGTGTTAGAGTATGCATGTCCCTCCGCTGTAACGCTCAAGGGCAGAGCGGGGTCATTCTTGAATTACAAAAAGTAAGAGTCAGTGGCAAGAATACATCTGAGGCTCGTAATTTTGTATGGAGTTATGCATGGTGGTGCTTTTCCTGTCCTGTGAAAAGGTATCCAAGTCCTCCATGAAGAAGGCTTTCCGGTTTCAAACTTCTGGAGATGATAAAGCCTGCCTCCAAATTTTTTATAGAAATGTTCTATTGTTTTACCCTGGAACCTTGAAGCACAATGCCGAGTGAAGCGAAAACAGAAAGCAGCGTTTTACCAGTATGTACGGCCAAGCTAATAGGACAAATGAAAACTCGCACTTCATAACATGAAGGTAGTATTCATTTTATTTTCAAACGAGAAGTAAAAAAAAAGATCTCGTGCCCAGACTGCTTTTCTCGCTCACTGTGCTTTTACGCGAGTGCGACAAAAACGACTTTTGTGGTTGTCCCTCTTCAGACCACATGGCGGGAGAGACACCTGTCATTGACGACGCCGTGTCGACAACAACAGCTCGTCTGCAAATGTGGTGGAGGGCCAAATAAGGACAGACACGGCACTTCTAGAGTGTAAAGACACGTGCGCGACTTGTGTGCCCCGCTGTCTATTCTAAGACTTCCTATCGCTCGTTTTTTTCTTGCTGATTTTTTTCACCGGCTAGGTCACAATTACTGTGACCACCTGATTCAAAGCCACCTATCATCATCGTCGTCGTAAAGAAGGGAGTGGGGGAAGGCAATAACACAATGAGTGAAAAAAGCAGTCTGGGAAGGAGACCTCTCGGTTGGAAAACAGCGTTGCAGAAAAGCCAGCTTGGAGATTTGCGCAAATGCATGGTCAATTTAACGCACTTCTCGTTGCGCGAAGGTTGCTGGTTTAAATGTCACCAAAGAAAAGGGACAACCTTCTGTTTTTAATTTTAAAGGAAGTCAAAAGTTCTACAGCAAAACATGACAATTAGTCTTCCCAATGCTTTGTTTAGCCTGATAGTCTATTGACTTCTACCATTCTGATATATAGTAATGGTATCAAACAAAAAAGGATACGAATCATTTTAATATTCCAAGGATACGTTGGGTCCGTACTTAAGGAGTTTACTAGTTTGGGAGAGGGCATGCCCCATTCTTGAAATCAACTACTGCAAGAAACTGACACGGGGAATTGGCGGAACAAGTTTTTTGGGAGACGGTGGACTCGAAAGGATGACGCTGGAGTCACTGACTCGACCCCGACTGGAAAAGGTCGCGTAGCAGCTGGACCACGTTTTTTTTTAAAGGCACGCAAAACAGACAGAATGTTCATCCTTCTATTGTTATCTGTTATCTGGCCCACGTCGCCTCTTCTTGGTGCTCTCCAAACGCGTTGCCTGTTCTTGGTGCTCTCCTCAACCTTGAAGGGAATGTATTCCTTTCAGAACTCTTTCTCGGTATAGTAGTACAAAAGCTGACATGACATCCAAGCTTGCGCGGAGGGGATGCATTCACCTTACGAATTCCACGTATGAGCAGCCGACACATGAGCCTCTGGCCGTGAAACTGTGATTAGGCATACTTTCTGCGACCCTCCCCCCTGCTCCTCTCTGGTACTGTTCACAATGACGGTGGTGTTGGTTAGAAAAGAAGAAGCTGTCTAATTTCTGCAGCCCCGGTACAGGAAGCACGGCGCAGCGCCAGAGTGTGCAGCTTTCCAAGGTTACTGAAGAGAATTCGCCCGCAACAAACTCTCCTTCACAGGACAATTCATGAGCAAAATTCATGGAATTACCGTCTCAGAAGAAGGCTGTGCAACCGCTGATGCACACTCACCAGTCTAACTCAACGACTCTTGCACTTCCTGCCTGCCTGGGCGGGGAAATTTTGTTTTCGTTATTTTTCACACCGTCATCGTTATGGCTCCTACACTCCCAAACCTGTGAAGTATGAACAACTGGTTACAAAAACCACGTTCATGGTGTTACTGTGCAAAAGACGGACGAGGACTCAAAATAAGAAGCTATTTTGCGTTGTCGACAGTTTTGAGCTCAAGAAAAAAAATAAAAACAACACACACACATTCACAAGAGTGAAGGACAGGACGAACACTTGTCGCCCCGTCAGTTTTTTTTTTTTGCGCCGTTACACAGATGGACAGTATCAACTGGCCCACCTCAGCCTTCTTGAACTAAAAAACTAGTTTATACTCCCCAAACTTTCTTTTAATGTACTTCTTTTTTTTTGGTGTCAGGCATACTTGGAGCCGCTCTAAAGGCATTTTTCCGGCAGCCACAGAGGCACAATAATCATAACTAGCAACGAATCACACCAAAAAGAAAGTGTAAGGGATGGTATTTATAGTAGCTACGAAGTAAATGTAAAGAAAGTAAAGTGGGGCGGAAGGACAACTTGCCCCCGGCAGGGACCGAATTCTGCGACCTTCAATTTACGCGACCGGTGCTGTGCCAGTACAGCGGCGCTTATTATACGCATGTTCACTCCATTGGGTTATATCCGTGCATTTATACTTCGGAGTCCGCGTCGGTCGCAGCTATCGCGACGAGTGCGGAAACTTTTCTGCCTGCTGGAGTCGCGACCAGTCAAAGCACACGTTCAAACGCAAGGCCACTTGTTCGTGACGAGGTGAATTGAGTAATAGTCGTTAAATGTGTTCGCGATTGCGCGATTTTTTCGCGACCGACAAGAAAATGTCAGCTAACGCTGTCATTTTAAAGATGGGATTTCCCGTATCTCCTATATGAGTCACTTTTGACTGGGATTTAGGGCCACCTTTCGATAAACGCAACACACGATGACGACATGTGGCGTAAGGCCCGACCACGCGACTTTTGGGCGCGGCACCTTCTTCTTATACGGAAAGGGCGGGCGTAACCACATGCTCTGCCACCGCGTAACAAAAAAAAGAGAGGGGGGGGGGGGCACGCGCTGCAGCACGTACGTGTGGTCAGGCCTTTATGAAAAAAAAATGTTCTTCAGACCAGTGACGCCTGTGTAGCTCATAAACATGATCATTAAGCGAGCAACAGAAAAATATGGGACGAAGACAGTCATGTCTGGACTGAGCCTCTACGAAAAAGTCCGCGGGTCGCGCACTTGAGATTCTTGCTTGAGAAGACGTGGGCTTAAAATTAGGTGCACGCTAAAGCAGTAGAATGCATGAACTGATGGAAAATGTAGCAGAGAAATGCCGAGTTAGATTGAGTGCAGAAATCTTGAAGTTCTCAGCAATAAAATTGAATCTATCTGCACAGGATAATAAAGTTATTTGCCTGTCTGTATATCTGCACAGAATAGGGTAAACTGGAGATGATTGGGACAGGCCTTCGTCCTATAAGACGAAGGTCCGTCACTAAACCGCAAATCCAGGCTGAGAATGATGATGATGATGAAGAATCTCAGGTCATTTAATTATTCGGAGCTTTTCACAACAAGGTCCGTGATAACAACATCGTGGTTTTGTAACGGGAAACCCCTATAACTAGTATTATAATAATATGTGCCGTATTTGCAGAAGAACTTTCCACGATGAAATCATTTATCAAGGTGAAATGCAAACGGTCACGCGAAGGCAATAGACATCCTTACCCTTCGCTCTTGTCTTGATAAAGGCTCGCGCCGTTTCAGCATCATATACCACCCAGTACATCATCATCAATATGTAGCTAGTGATTAAACAATGGCCCAGTAAAACCCTTTTTTATATTAGCCCGAAATATGGGTATTACATTTGTTGCGTCATACATAGAAATTGACAAAAGAACACAGAAATCACGCAGAAAAAGAAAAGACAAATAATAATAATAATAATAATAATAATAATAATAATAATAATAATAATAATAATAATAATATATGAAATTACGTGCGCCAAAAGTGTGATGTTATCATGACTCGTGTCATACTGGAAGGTTAGGAAAATTTCCACCAACCAGTGTTTTTTTTTTTTTTTCAACACGTACTGGCATCCTGCAATATACGAGGACACCTAGCATTTAGATGGAGTCAAAATCGGAACGAAGCGTGACATTCATGTTACAGCTGTGCAACGTAACAACAACCAAGTCGGACGGGAAAAAAAATTGAGTGACATAAATCACCAACTAATAAAAACATCAAATAGAAATAAAGCTAATCGAATATTGATGTGCCTATGTATAGAACAGCGTCGCGTATATCGGTCTTGCACCGAGCACGGAGAAATCAGTTGCAGCATGTCGAGATTCAATCGAAGTGCTTACCCTGATGTCTACGCGCTGCACCTTTTCTGGGAGTCCTGCGTACCGAAGAAGGCAATAGGGCGATCCACGCCGAGCACCTGATGATCCGACAGCCGGCCAAGTATGCACGTGTACTCGCACTTCGAGAAAGCACGCTCTCTGTTCACACAGTCTTGAATGAGTACGCGTGCGAAGACTCTCGCCGTTAACACAAATACAAGCACACCACTATCGAGATGCTCTCAGGTCACTGAGTAAACGAGTAGTGGACCGCGGTTGACCACGCTTCATATAACCCCAAGGTCGAGCACATTCAAGTTACGTCGGTAACCACGTGACAGCAGATTGGGTGGGCACCTCAGTACCGATTGGTCGAGCATGGCCATTCTTTTGCGCCTGGAGGTTACTCGGTGGTAACACCGCTCCGGAATTTGTACATGGCTGGGCCACAGCGAAGAAAAGAAAGAGGGGGAGAACTGGACCGTGAATGGTTCAAGATGCTTGCTCCCCCCCCCCCCCGCGCAAGGGTTCACGTGTGTGGGCCTCCAAGAGCAACTGCAGAGACAAGAGATAGCGATATGTGTGTAAGCTCATCTCCGGTTGAGATATATCCGCTCTAGATGGATGATGAATGTCATTTGTTGCCGTGCTTCCGTAACTCATACACAATGGTTACACCCATAGACTGTTTACTTGTAATCTCCCTTCTGCACTAAGATAGTTAATCTTCCCAAACAAATCACCGTCCTATTTTTGGCCGATCTTTCGGCAGTCGCTTGCGCATATGGTATCCGGAAAACAACTAGTTGCAACCAGTCGCCCACAATAATCGCGATAATCGTGTTTCCTTGGTGCGCGTGACCCCCGGCATCACTTTTATCATCCCGTAAACTCACGTCACGGGAGAGGGGTGCCTGAGTGACTGACTCTGGTGACTCCGTGAGTCACACTTGACAGATGTACCAGCCGCCTCCCCAATTTCCCTAATGTTCACCTCCGTGCTGTGCCATGTTATCTTACAGCTGTTACTGAGATTTGCGTCCTTCTCTATGCCAACTGTTATCACTTTCTTTGATTCTCCATGCTCCTTGCTCATTTTGACAAAGAATTCGGTATAGTGTAATGCCAGTGACGCCGACTCGCTATCACGAAGACCAGTCCCTTCTGACATACGTCGACGCTGCCATGCATTGTCGCACATATCCTTTCGGACGACTTCAATCGATGGGGAGAATTGAAGAGTTAACACTTCGAGTTGACACATATTGCGCTGTTTATCTCGTCACGCCAATAATGGCAGTGGTGATGACTCCCTATATCACGAAGACCATGTCCCTTATAAAGTATGCCGACGCTTATATATACGCATTTTCGCACTTATCTTTAAATCGGGAGACTACAACCGCAGTGGAGAATCGACGAGTTAACACCTCGAGTTGACACGTTTCGTACGCGGTTTATCTGCTCACCCCAACACACTCGTAACCCTTCTGGGGTGCTATTCGATTTCCTTCACGCATTGTAAGCGGCCCCTCAAAAACACGAAGAAGACACGCGAGTTATCGGCACGATGTGAAGCATACACAGCAATAGCGAGGACAGTCATAGAGGACAGGAAATAGGACGAGCACACTTTTCGAAAAAAGGTGGTAGTACTCGCTAACTTTGGGGTAATAATGGTTTGTCCCATATGTTACAACCCTGGTAGTAAGCGCAGTTAGTAACGGCGAGGGTGGTAGCAATTACCACCTTTGCTGTTAATATACCCTAGCCGTTACCACCCATGAGTAGTGACTTTTAAAGGTTTCAAGAAAGAAAAGTAAGAAAGGATACTACCTTTCATTCATTTTGACATATTATCTCTTTACTTCTATTCTATTACTGGTCGATCAATGTCTCATTACTAGAAAACTTTGGGTAAGGAAGCGTGATGTGCCGTGAATGCGAAGATTGCATAGACCAAACAAGTTCACTATTTTTTACGTGAGCGTGGGGTATATATAGCCCCTACTTTGCAAGAGCATGTCTGCCGCACGGGAGCACTTGTGTTTCAGGGTGAATTATAACTAATTTAAACCTACAGCCCTATATTATACTACCTGGTTACGTGTTTTTTTGACGTAGCACAAGACTTTTAATGAGCATTACTTATAAAAAATAGATGTTATATTTATTTATTATAAAACAGGCCACAAAAATGCGTTATGTACAGTGGCCGGAACAAGGTACCGAACTCCTTCTCAGTGCATTTGAATGATTCACACGGCTAATATATCAGCGTTTGAAAGGTAATATTCGTTTTTGGGGTTTGACGTGCCAAAATAATGATAATATTTGGAGACACGCTGCCTGGAATAACTGTGACTGTCCTGGGGGCTAATTGTAACCTTCTGGTTATTTCGATATGCCGGTCTTGGTAATATGCGCTGTAATTTAACAAGTTTGTAGTAATTGTCTTATACAACGCGTGTAGCACTCGCTTATGGTTCGTTAACTTGTACTTCTCCGTTTCGACAATATCAGAATGACGTTTACATATTTCGGCTGCATAATTTGTAACAAAAAGTATTTTCTTGATATATGTATACTTTCTGCGTCATTTTTTCGTTTAATGATTATACGTTGAGACGATTTCTCCCATAAATTATCACAATCACATTAACACACTATTTTGGATTAGATGGTCAAAAACCGGGTAGCAAAGAGGTAGTAACGGGGCAAGAAAGGAAGTAATAGCTGCAGCTACTACCTCTTTCATTCCAGTTACTGACGGTATACTAACGTAGGTAGTAAACAGGTCGCAAGAAGTTAGTAATGGTTGGAGGTAGTAACTGTTTACTAACGTAGGTAGTAAGCAGGTAGTAAAAGGGTAGTAACGGTCGAAGAAGGGTAGTAAGCACTGAAGTTACTACCAATTTGCTTGCAGTTGCTACCTTTTTACTAACTTTTTTTCAAGCGTGCAGCGCAGGAGAGAATTACAGCCGCGCCCAAGATATAACCTAAATGCTGCGAAATATTTCGTGCCTGATGTACGAACGGATCTTGCGTAAGGCCAATACGGGCACCACCACATTAGTTAAATTATTCCGTTCTTGTTTTTAGATCTCCGGACCACACTTAATAAAGTTAAGAAACAATGAATGCATCATCCCAACCGTTGCATTGTGAATGTGGTAGGGTCCCAGTATTGGGCAGCACCGAATATCCTTCCGTAATTTTTATCCTGCGCTCAGAGTCAGTGAGGTAGCGTCCACGTAACCGCGGCATGGTAGAAATGAGAAGAGAAACGAGTGCATTGAAAAACGAGAAATATCATAAATGATTGATCGTAGTTGCTGGTAAAGATGCTGTCTGCGTTTTCGTAACCAAGCATGTCATATTTAACAATTATGGCGCAAATAATCAGTAATCAGTGACGTGAAATGACATGAGACGCGCCGTGCTTAGTTATCATTGTTAACTATAAATTTATAAGTCGTATTACTACCCTTGCGTAGGGGTCAATTCACGCCAAACGCCAAAGACATTTTGGCGGCAATTTCTAGTGTACTTGAAAAAAAAAACTTATTTATTGCCTTGTAAACAGTGCAGTACTAAAATATTCTAGAGAAAAAAAAAGGTTTTGGCCACGTGGGAACATGTTGAAACTCTCAGAACGTCGCTGTAGAGTGATGTTTATCAGAAAATGTATGCTCTCATGTTTACCAGGAAACAGTATTCTAATGCCATTCTTATTTCATGAACAGTGGTAGGCATGTTACCAGTGAAAAAATGTAATGGTGTCGTCATTACAGTTACGTTAACTAATGAAATAATAATAATAATAATAATAATAATAATAATAATAATAATAATAATAATAATATAATAATAATAATAATAATAATAATAATAATAATAATAATAATAATAATAATAATAATAATAAATCCTGTCCCAGTTGACGATTTTACGAAAGTAACTTGTTGCAGTTACAGCCATCATGAAAAAGTAACATCGTTGCTTTTCCGTTACCTTACAAAAAAAATAAACCACTAATTGCGTACCAAATGATCAGCGTATGTAATAAGAACGTGCCAAACGAAGTGGGAAGTGCATAAGGAATGAAGCCGACGTCCATTGACCATTGCCGTCAATTCGCGACGTTCTTTGCAGTGCATTCACTGTTCATAGAGCTTCGAACACGCTGGCCGTTCAAACCCCTGGGGCACGTTTTCGCGAAACCCGAAGACCACACCGCCACGGACGATCAGTGCAAAACCATCTACATGTATACCATGCGGGGATTGCGAAGCGACGGAAATACATGGGCGAAACGGGCAGCAAAGGACCCGGAAAGGAACAAGTTGCTAAAGTCAAGCATGTGACGCGTTCTTCGAAGGTGTTCGTTGAACACCGCTTGAGATTTGTCCTAAACAATGGGACGACTCTGCATGGTTCCTGAACGACAGCAAGGGAGGGGGGGGGGGTGCTTCTGGGAACGCGGTTGATTTTCCACGACGCACAGACTCGCAATGGCAATTGCGGATCTCTACCAAACGTTTGCAATGACGTGCGTGTCTAATGTATTCACGTGGTCATTTTTTTCGCCCGCTGTTTTTGTGAGGCAGGTCTGAGCATGCCACCTGCATAGGAGGTGAAACGTCTGCCACTTCGTAGTATGAGTAGAACAATTTAAAAATGTGCTTGGTGAAGCACATTTTGCACGGTCCTCTGGTATTTTTTCAGCCGCTTCGTACGGCTGTACCTGTGAAGCACAATAATCTTGTATCCTCAGACGAAGGAACGCTCCACCTGCACACAAAGAACAGACTTACAAGCTAAAGCGACAAAAAGCATACAATACCCACTCACTCCTCTAAAAAAAGAGGGGGGGGGGGTAGGACGTGAACTTGGCAAGCCGTACTTTTCGGATGCAACATGGTTGTTTACGACATGTATACTTTACATGTAAACTGCGAACATGGTCTTTTGCGCTGAAGACGTTCCCCTTAGTGACATCTCCTGAATTTATACCACGAGGTGCTTCCATTAAAGAAACAGCTTCACACCTCGATTGCAAGGAAATATTCCTGCGTGTATGACAAGATTTATCATACATTTGCGTTTAAGTTAAGGAAACGTTTTTTTAAATTTCTCATTGAGTGCAATGGAAAATTTCAACGGGGAAAGTGCCGCATGACCAAACGGGAAGTTGCCGTCAAGACACCACGATGACGTCATGAATTCTGTCAATCTCTGATGCCATGGTCAGGTAATTGACAGGCGCCATGTAATGGTGGTCAAATGAGTTTTTCACGCCACCTGCACACACACATTCACTTGATTATCGCGTGACATTTGATTGACCGCTCCCTTATCTTATCTTCATTCGTCCTGACACCAACGCCAATCTAGCCAACGGTAGCAGCGCAGATCTTGGCAAATCTCGAAGGCGCCGGTGTTCAATGTTGGCGTCTCACGATGCATGGAATGCTTTCGCCTAAATTTTTAACTTAGTCAGCACCGGGCCTGAAGAACGAGCAAGAACGGGGAGAATGGTGCGTGTACTTCGATTAAAACCAAGGTTGTGCGCCAATCTCTGTGATATCTAATATTAACTCTAAAAAAATATAGATGGCTTGCACCTACGTCACGGAAAGGCACGTTGATGCACCGCATCACATTCGCAAGGTTTGTTATTTCGCGGGTTAATGTTATCGTTTGCAAGTTCTCTTCTTATTGACGCGCAGAGGCCAATAATATTCTGGCCGCGCTCTTATAATATAGAAACAATTGATGTGAATATGCTGCTTTTACGTCATCAAGGCCGCCATGTTCGTGAAAGAGTACGTTGTCAAGCTGCGACCATGTCGTCCCATCGAAGCTCTCTATATCTACCATTTATAGCCACACAACCGTTCTAATAGAGCACGTGCAAGCGATCCTTTATCACACAAGATATTTTTATCATTCTTTTCCCACACAGCGACACTTTGCGATAAGTATTGGCTTTATAGCAAGTGCCATGCAAAAAGCAGTCGCTTTGTGATAGCTTCTCTGACAAGGCTTGTGGACTCTTATGCTGTCTCCTCCACCGCATAAGAGAATGTGTCCTCCAGTATCGCAGCTGCAGCGATTCGCATGTTGAAGCAGTGATTGACTGTCAGTAGGGCTGTGAGAGCGCTGAGGAACCCTAAACCATTGAGTTGGAAGACGAGAGAGGGGTAATCCTCTATCACCTTCACTATAAGAAAATATCCAATCAAAAAGCGCGCCTTTTTCTTCCACAACAATAATCGTCATCTATATTGCATTCATATTGCATGTAATATACCATTCCTTGCCCCGCACTTTCACACAACGCCCCGCCGCGTTGGTCTAGTGTCTACGATACTCGGCTGCTAAACTGCAGGAACCGGAATCGAATCCTGTGGCTGCGGCGGCTGCATTTTGGTGGAGGCGAAAATGCAGCACAGGCCCGTGCGCTCACATTTAGGTGTGTGTTGAAGAACCCCCTGCAGGTAGCCGAAATTTCCGGAGCCCTCCACTACATACAGCGTCTCTCATAATCACATAGTTGTTTTGGGACGTTACACCCCACACAATCAATCAATCAATCAATCAATCAATCAATCAATCAATCAATCAATCAATCAATCGGATTACGAACGACATGCGCAATAGGGCGTTCCTGATAGGAAAGTGGCCAGCGCTGAGTTTTCAAGAAAGGAAGCGCAAGCAAGCTGGATGCATTATTGTGGCGCGCCGAAAAGACAGCCTTCTAACTCGATCATAAAACACGTGGGCAGTATCAACATACGAGCTGAGTCTATTAGAACTTTGCGCTTTTATGACTTCCACGCTGGTATCTCCGCTTGCGCTGTTGAAAACGCAGAAAACCAAGGGAAATCAGTTGAGTGCGCTTTGTATAGTAATGCCATGTAAAGCAGGGTAGGAGGCGATCCTCGACTGACGCCTCTCGGTTGTGCCCCAACCGAGAGCCTGTTCTTCGAGACGTCATATGTGAACAGAATGTTGTCGTCACAAATGAAGCCAAAAACACAGTGAACGTTCAGGACAGAACAAGGAACTCTTCTTGTGCTTTCGGAGCTGCAGGTTCAGGGGCCCTTTAATGCATTTCTCTACATTCACGAACGAATGAGGCAGGAAATTGAATTGTGACTCAAAAGCATGGCAACCGCGGACATACATATCTTTAAGCATATATGCAAAGGGAAAAAAAAGTTACGCCAGAGTTGATAGGCAGCTTTGGGCAAGTTTTCAAGAAAGAATTTGTGTGCATGCCTCTCAAACCGAGTCGATAATGTGTGCACGACTTGACGGAAAAGCACGCGTTCGACGTTTTTAACTTCGTGGCTACACAGTACTCACCGCCCAAGGAGTCCATGCAAATGGTTAGTCAGCGATAGCTGAAACGTGCGGCACCGGTGTTTATTCGTATACGTTCAAACCGACGTGGCACTTGAGTCAAAATTATTGGTTATGTATGCATGTTCGTGCTTCTTAATGAGGTTAGACACACGTTTGGCTTGGGTTTACTACAATTTCACATGCCGCACATTGTGCCTCGCATGATCATGCTCACAGAGTAGTGTAACATGCGGTTAAACACGTTTCGCAATGCGTTAATCACTGTGGTTGTTCTCGAACCATTGACGGCAGTCATCGACGTCGCAGCAGAAGCCAATGTGCCGCTGGAGACACTATGCCGCCGGAAGCGGGCATTCGTCCCAGGGAACGCCCAATCATCGCGGTTGACGCGGCAAGGCTGCGTTGTTGCAAGCGTTTAACAACGCGAGTTAACTTCACGGCGTGTTTTGCAGGATCCGCCCGGGTCGCTCGCTGGACTCCGTGCCGACCGGTTGCGCTCTCGCGATCTCCGACGACAGCGCAGCTCTGGCCGACTGGATTCGCCCGACGCCATCTCCTGTTGGCGACAAGAGCTCTCGCCAGTGGTGCCCCGTCCTCGGACTCCGGTGACCGTGTTTCATCTTTCCTATCTTCGATTTACTTCCGTCGTCGCTCGCTGTTCCTGCGCATCTCTCTCTCTCTCTCTCTCTCTCTCTCTCTCTCTCTCTATATATATATATATTAGATATATATATAATATATATATATATATATATATATATATATATATATATATATATATATATATATATTTAACCATATCCTTTTAATCTCTCCTTACCCCCATCTTTTGTGAGCTACTGTTGAGGTGTGTCGCACCAGATGCTGACAGTTACAGGCCTCACAATTTTTTCTTTTCCCTTTCATAACCACAATCTCTCTCTCTCCGTTTGCCACTGGCGCTTGCAATCCCGTTCGCAATTTAGCGCGGCTTGGAAGGCTGCCGGATCATCCGTACGCAGTTCCATCAACCCGGCGAATGCGATCTCTCTCACTTCGAGAGTTATCCGTGGCATCCATATAGATGTGGAAGATTTCAGGAGAAACTCTGGCGCGTGTGCTCAAGGCGATGGCTGTGACGGGATTTACGACGTCACTCACACTGCAGCCAATGGCACGCGTGCTTGGGTAGGACGCTGCAAATGACGTAACTGATAACACAGCCAATGGAGAGCGCTCGTGATGCGGGCCGTTTTTTCTTGTTTTGTTTTAGCCTACAGCTTTTGCTGTTTTGCTGGCATTTAACTTTCCGAAACGAAGTTGTGGTTGTGAGAAACGCCGTAAGGGATGGCTTTGGAAATTTGGACCTCGTAGGACTCTTTAACGTGCACCCAAATTTGAGCACACGGGCCTACAGCGTTTTCGTCACCATTGAAAATGCAGCTGCCGCAGCCGGGATTGAATCGCGTGGTTCTACGGGTCACCAGCCGAGTGTCTTAGCCACTGTCTAGATGACCATGGTGGGTCGGCTATAGCCATAGACCAGCGAGATTTCACGTGCAAGAACCTCCACTTTTGTGGGGATTTCGTGCTGGCCGGTTGTGCCCTCGCGATCTCCGACGTCAGAGTAGCTCTGGCTGACCGGGCTGGCTCTACGCCGTCTCCTGACGACGATGTTCGACGACAGCATAGTTCTGGCCTACTGGACTTGCCCTACGCTATCTCCTGACGCCGACAAGAGCTCCCTCCAGTGATGCCCCGTCCTCGGACTCCGGCAACCGTCTCCATCTTTCCTATCTTCTCTTTACTTACGCGTCGTTCGGTGTTCCTGCGCCTCGCTCTCTCCTTCCTCTTTCTCCATCTTTTTACCTTTTAATCCTTTCCTTTTAATCCTTTCACCCCTATCCCTCGTGAGCTACTGCTGAGGTTTCCTGCCCCTGAGAGACATTTACGGGACTCACGTTTCTCCTCTTTTCACTTAAAATCGCTACCCCCCCTTTTGTGGGTGATATACGATGCCATTGAGGAAGGGACTTTTGAAATAATGTCGACCGGGTAATATCTATAATGCTACCGTTTGACGTACTAACAGAGCCATAGCAAACTGAGAGACCGGTACTTCATGCGGTCTCGATCTGTCCTTTTATCGCTGCTTATGTGCCACTGCAACTACCCCAGTGCTTTCTGCTGGTGCGTCACATCATATATAATGATTTGATATGTGGGGTTTAACGTCCCAAAACCACCATATGATCATGAGAGACGCCGTAGTGGAGTGCTCCGGAGATTTCGACCACCTGGGACTCTTTAACGTGCACCCAAATCTGAGCACACGGGCCTACAGCATTTCCGCCGCCATCGAAAATGCAGCCGCCGCAGCCGGGATTCAATCCCGCGACCTGCGGGTCAGCAACTGAGTGCCTTAGCCACTAGACCACCGCGGCAGGGCTATCACACACACACACACACCACACACACACATATATATATATATATATATATATATATATATATATATATATATATATATATATATATATATATATATATATATATATATATATATATATATATATAAACAAGCGACGCCCACGCTGCCGATAGAAGTGTTTTCTATCGCCTGGCGGCATTTGCCTGACCTATTCTCTGAAGATTTCTGTCGGGCTGAGTTGTTTCACGGAATAAGCATTATCAGTGGCGTAATATGACGACTACCGTATAATACAGCGGCTACTTCAATGAACTTATCTGGAGTAATAAAACCAACTTCGGAATCCGGCTTTTTTTTTTTGCTCGTGTACGTTTATGTTTTTTGAATGACTCGTCAGTACCTCGGTGGTACATTGGTTATCGTAAATGCTCCCCCCGGGGGTCAGGTATTCGGCCCAGACAACGGCGATCGCATATATCGATGGAAGATGAACGATAGAGGGCCATGTATACCATCCGGTGTACACGACCCCCGGAGGTCGAAATTTCCGCAGTCATTCACTATATACGGCGCACCTCGTGACCAAGTCGGGTTTCGGGCGTGTTATATTTTATCATTCATATTATTATTACGCATCGACGTTCGAACACTCACCGAACAAGATGTCCAACCAAAGCTGTTTCGCATATTATATTTGGATCCCCCTTAGAAGTCATGACCTGACTGATGAACAGAGGAAATAAGGCTGTCGCCGTATATGTGTACAGAGCAGACGCGCGAAGTGTCGTGGTACACGTATGAGAGAGTGGGATAGAAATAGTAGTGAGGAATGGCAGAGAGCCAGTACAGTTCCGGACAAATGGACGTTACTGTAGAATGGACAGTTTTTGGGTATTCTACAGAGGGTGTTGACGTAACACAGTACACATATGTGTTGTCGGTCGCTGTGGCCTGGTATGTCGCACCACTGTTACTTCTCCTTGGCAAAGTTACTTTTTCCTAGCAACGTCGATAGGGCCTTCATCGTCTTCAGCTGCAACGTCTTGTGTCAACAAAACGTAAGAATAGTTAAGATTACCCAACAGGCGAAATATCGTCTGGCGAGGAGCGAGCAATGCAGAAGATTTGAGCACTCCCGAAAATTCGAAGCGAAATGAAATAAAGTTATTTCTTTTCTTTTTTTTATTGTTCACTTTTTCTCATGGGTTTGTCGAGTGTTTCTACAATGTAATATTACAGCGTGTAGACTGAGTCAGACAATCAAGTATGTCCAAACTTCACGTTGTAAAGCTGGAGCCCACGCGACTAGCAGCACATGTGTCGCACATACACTCTGTTCACAACACACCATTATTCACACTTGCCCCCGCTCTCTCTTCGCAGAGAAGCAATGGTATATAGTAGGCCAGATACAGAGCTTCCCGTCTCTGTTTTACAATGTTTTAAGCGCACTCTAAAAAAGTTTTCCGGAAGAATTGCGCAGTTGCCCCGAAAAGAGCTTCTTGCACCTCTAAAAGACGAAATGTGCGCAAAAGATTGCACATGGCATAGCAAGGAGGGCACTTTCCTTTTTGCGGAGTACAGCGTCGTTATTTTGGAATTTTTCGTGCCCTGTGCAAACGACCCATCAGTGCCAACACAAGCCTGTATCCTTTCGGACGGTGCCGTAGCGTGGTGTGGTCTGTGTATACGAACATGCTTGACTGAATGGTCGTGAGTTCGAATCCAGTGTATTTATTGCAAATCTTCCGAAATTTATTTTTGAATATGATGCTTGCTCATTGATTATGCATCTAAAAAAATGCCCACACGCACTACGAAAGGCTGGTTAAGTCAACCAACACCTGCTTCTTTCTTTGCGTAAAGTTACTGTTGCTCCTTTGAGCATGGTTACTCCTTCGCAGTTACTCCCAAAATGGTGCAATGGGTGTGGCAGGTTAGTTGTTCCTCTAAAAGATCAACCTCGATACCCCTTTTTCTTCTTTACTTCTTAGAGTACAGACTAATTTCCAGTGTAACACCGATACCACACAGTTGCATGGTACACTGATAAGCCGGCCCTTTCGTGTCACCACAATTCGATGCTTTGAAGTGAGCCAGATAAGATCGCCATATCTCCAGCAAGCTTGTATGTCGGCCTTACACAAAACTCTTTCAAGTTACTCTCACTTGTATAATGTTCCATATCGCACTTCCATATCGACAGCTGCTGTTGCTGATACAGGTTCGGCAGATGGTCAGTGATCTTTAGAATCGCAGTTGAAGATAGCCGAGGAATGCAATGCTGGATCGCGGGGCTGCACGCATGCCTGAGGCGTGCTTTAGGCGCCTAAAGAAACTTGTCACTAAGATAACGCGTATCTCAATAGATGATCGGGATCGATGTGAACCGTCAAGAGGGTACTTCCAAATCCACAACGACGAAATTCAGCCAAATCCCTATACCTCCGATATCGCAGATATATAGCGACGCAGCTGACTGCCCCAATAATCAATAATTGCGTTCTGTCTTGAATCGGGAGATGTAATCGACTTCGTATGTCGACAGTAATGATTAGCGGGCTTTTATATTACAACTTTACTTATCCCATTACTTCTTCTCTCTACTGTAGGTTTCCTGCGGTATGCTCACCCTTAATTTCAAAGTGTTCCACGTTATACCTTTCCACGTTGTGATTCTTGTGAATATAACGCATGATAAGTCGTAATGGACGCACGTCGCTGCGACAGGCATAAACCGGCCAACAGAAAACCATCCTTCCATGCGTACGAAAGGTTTATTCATCTTGAATTCTATGCAAAACACGCTTGCGAGTGTACCACTGACCGGGCCGCATCTGTGTCCAACCCAACATCTTGTTTTGGCAGCAACCGATACCCTTAACAATACCAATCAAGAATTGTTAAGGTATTGTTTACCCTTAACAAAGTGTACTACGTACGTTCTACGAAATCCAGTTTTGAAGTGCAAGCCAATATTAGCGCACGCGTCTCGCACGTCACGACGACGTTGCAGGATTTTCGGTTTCATTGGATACAGTACTGTTAACATTGCATTTGTCAGTATACATATATTCCAACATTGTATTTTTATTTTTATTTAAAAATAACTGACAGGCCTCGGAAAAGGCATGAGGTGAGGGGGTCTACAGTGCAATATATACAATCCCTGAAATACTAGTATTAGCAGACGTTCGTGGCATAACGTAAAATACTGCGCAGGAGTAAATAGAATGTCCAGTTATACAGTACATGGTATATAATACAGCCACAATAAAACTGGCCATCCGCGCAAATCTGCAAGACAGCTTTTCTGCAAGGTTGTTTTCCAACCAAAAGGAAAAAAAATCACTGCATTTCAAGCTGCTTATATATATATATATATAATATATATATATATATATATATATATATATATATATATATTATATATATATATAATATATATGTATATATATATGTATCTATATAATATATATATATATATATATATATATATATATATATATAATATATATATATATATATATATAAGAATCCCAACCACAATCAGTCTTAGTACTATCTCAACTTTTAATCACAATAATCACCTCCGAAAGCTTCGCCCCATAATTATCTTCAAGCAGCTTGAAATGCAGTAATTTTTTTGTTTGCTTGTAATTCATGTAGCTAGATCTAATTAGGAAAGCACTAGGATCCGCATCGCCTATCCTTTAAGCGCAGACTTCGCAGCAAGGTCATCACTCATCCGGTTGCATGCCATTCTACTCGAGAGACACTGGCGTAACGAGGAGTGGGGCGGCGAATGGGAAAGGGGGAGGGGGAAGGTTCAATGTTTCTTTTTTTTCTGTAATTCCTGAAATTTTCTCGTATCGCACGTGCGCATACGTACACATGTATACAACACACGCAAAAACATATACAAAGAATAGTGATACCTCCTTCTTTCGAAAAGAAAAATGTCTGGCTCATATACGCCTTACATCCAGATTGCTTAGCCACCACCTTGCTAGCCTGCCACTAGAAAGAC
Organism: Rhipicephalus annulatus; assembly: GCA_013436015.1. Taxonomy (NCBI): domain Eukaryota; kingdom Metazoa; phylum Arthropoda; class Arachnida; order Ixodida; family Ixodidae; genus Rhipicephalus; species Rhipicephalus annulatus. The sequence goes on from WOVY01009992.1 coordinate 93,916, forward strand.
CGGAGACACAGTTCATCAGAGTGGTGGCGGCTAACCAGCATTCCATCTCCTCGATATTCTCACCCACAACCATACCACTATGCCCGGAGTGGCGCCTACAAAGACAACCTGTACAACTGGAAGTGCCGGGGATATACAAAAAGGCTAGCCTGTGATCTGCAGCCTTCAAGCAGATCTATTGGACCTTTTGCTAGATCATATGAAAACCGAACTCATATGTATATGGACGGTTCAGTCTCGGGAAGTTCGACGGGCGCTCTTGTGATTCCATTTCAGTCAATCACCGTCAAGAATTCACACCACACAACATCTACGGGTTCCGAGCTCACCGCCCTTCTAGCCACAATTAGATTTGTTATGCGAGAACCTTCTGCTAAGTGGGCTATCTTCTGTGACTCCCGGAATGTATGGCAAGTGTACGACGCGGGTACTACCATCAGATGGTATTTCAAATCAATGAAATCTGTCATCGCGCCACAAACAAAGACATGACAATCTTTCAATGGCTCCCTGGCCACTGCGGGATTGGTGGTAACCAGCTTACCGACAATGCTGCCCGTTGTGCCCACGACGGAGCACCCACACTGCTTATATTCTTGTCAATGGTTGATGCCGCAAAATAACCACACCACATCGCGCATAATACCACATCTAGAGGCATCGGAATCTTCCATGCACTAAACTACTCTCGATGCCCACAAAACCTCGCATCATTATTCCAATTACAGCTGCCATCAAAGACTTCGTGACGGGACGCTACAATGCTGTGTCGTTTGTCCATGGGTCGGCGTTGCCTTCACCAATTCATTAAGTTATCGCATTGGTATAGGTGACTCCCCCAACTGGGACAACTGCCATTGCGTAGAAACTCTCGACCATGTCCTGTGTCACTGTGAGGACTTTGAAGAAGATTTCTGGACTCTCCAGTGTGATTCAAGGAGGCTGGATGATCGACCCTTAACTCTGGAGATCTTGGGAGCGTGACATTTAAGTACTTTAACCCAGAAAGCCACATGAGCCCTTCTACAATAGGTCCCGCCGTGGTGGTCTAGTGGCTAAGGTACTCGGCTGCTGACCCGCAAGTTGCGGGATCGAATCCCGGCTGCGGCTGCTGCGTTCCCGATGGAGGCGGAAATGCTGTAGGCCGTGTGCTCAGATTTGGATGCATGTTAAAGAACCCCAGGTGGTCAAAATTTCCGAAGCCCTCCACTATACGGCGTCTCTCATAATCATATGGTGGTTTTGGGACGTTAAACCTCACATATCAATCAGCCTTTCTACAATACTTGAGGGCACCATCACTGTGCGACCGCCTGTGAAACCTGAACTGTGTGCGTGGTGTGTGTGTGTTATGTGCAATGTGTATTTCCTCCTCTCTCTATCATTTTCTTCCTCATTTCCCTCTCCCCCGTATTGGGTAGCAAGCCTTCCTACCTTTCTGATATTGTTTTTTTTCTCTCTCACTGGCTATGCACCTGTGAAGTTCTAGACTCATCGGTCCTGGAGCTTACAGCTGGAGCAGGCCGGCGTCTGCGTGGGCGTCAGACGTCGTACATTTATATACGGTCCCCCTCACCTCGCAACCGCTTTCCGGCGGCGGCAGATCGAAAACGCCTTGTTTGCCAAGCGTCATTCAAGTGGACGGGCGACGTGGTGGGGGCCGTCGGGGTCCGGTGCTCAAAGGGTTGCGCGGATGCAGCGGCAGTCTGCGGGGATGTCAGTCGGAGGCTGGGGGAGGGGTTAGAAAAAAGAAGTGCGAGCGTGGGTCGTGCGACGGCTGCGGCCGGCTTCCGAGGGAAGTGGGGGATTGGCACGTATTGTTTCGGCAAAAATGTGCAGTACCGCGGAAGCCATCGAACAACTGGGGTCCAATCGGAGAGAAAAGTTTGCGAACTTGGGCTGTTGTATGTATTCATATTGGAATTTTAAGTCAAAAGCCTCAAATGATGGATAAACGCGAAAATTGGCCGTCGTTGTTCCGCGTCGATGTCGTCAACATGAGCGATACAAAAAAGAAAATGAGAAAAACGTCATCGCATAATGCCATCGATCGCCATGTGACCTTGTCAAGACGTCACATACCATTAGAATTGATGATGTAATTACGGCGTCCCCATACGCCATCTCTTGGTAAGAGTGGGCTAAACACGGTTTTAAAAAAAGAAATTGGTTTTCGCCTTGATGTCGTCTTAGGCAAATGCATAAGCTCATGAGGGTTTTCTCTTTTTATGGTTATTTTGAGAAACGTTTGGAATGATTTTCAGTGCTCAAAGCTATAATGTGCCGTTTGACAGAAAAGCAAAGACCAGAACTCAAGAGGGCTTAGCGCATGAAACACCTCTGCACGTCTAACTACACCCCAGTTCGGGTCTGTATTCAGCAGTTTGATTGACTGTATTTAAAGCGTGCTGTTGTACCTGTGGCACCTCTTACAAAATTGTTTTCAGATCGTTTCAGAAGTGATTAAAGTGTGAGCGATAGTGACAAACGCCTCGATCGAAGCTAACGCATCAGCTGAAGGTTGGTCGGTTGTTCCAGACACTTGGCGTAACCCATCTCGTGGCATGGGCCACAGATCGGGTGGCGTTTTTATTGGGATAATAATTACGAGCTAAAAGAATTTCTTTAACAAGTATTCGATTCTTTTACAAGCCAAACCAGTCTAAAAAGAAACCCCCCTTATGTAACCCCCTCTTTTTTTTAGCCCGATTATGTTTGTTGCACACTGGAAATGTTTTTGTGTATGGGCACAGGTTCTGCGTTTTTTTTGTGCTTTTTCTATTGTATGTTCTGCAACTTATAAAAAAAATTACGGCACGTCGTTGAGGTAAAGCCAGCTGGCTATCTTTGGTTGATGTCGCCTTCATATGCTATAATGACTGTATTCGGTTCCCACTGTCGTGTGTGCACTATGAAATTGCCTTTTCTTTTTTCTTGTTATCGCCTGTTAACTTCAACTTATATTGCAAACCGCGTCATATTTTCATTGTGCTGATACGCTTTGTAACGCGTGAATTAATTTTGTGTGATCTGTAAAACTTCACCGATTACCCCCCTTACTCAATGCCCTGTAAAAGGGCCTGTAAGGAATTTTAAATAAATAAATAAATAATGCCCTTTAGGGTAAATAAAGGATGAGGATGATGATAAAAGGTTGCGATCAGCAAGCAATATGGGAGCATTCACCTAAAATTGTATATAAGTGACACGTAAATTTTAGACTGATAACATGTTAATACATCCCATACTTCAGCGTTTGAAGCTGTGCACGTTACATTGGCGTAAAAAAAGAACAGCGAAAAAAGTGGACGCAAGAAGCACACAACGTGCATGGAACATGGGGAATCGACCTCTAGTGTCCCCTATTCGCGCTGTTTCTTCGAAGTTCATTGCATAGTTGCGAAGCTACAAGATAGACTTAGTTTGGATATATTATTTTCAAAGGCATTTCTGTTTGAATGCGGGTCTTGCACAAAGAAGTGGTGCGTGCATACGTTGATTATAGGCCTCATCCTGCTTTTTCTAGATAGCTTCCTCCTGCTTATTTCTACTCGTTTTAAGTCTATTTTGCCTCCACTGTCCCTAAACCCCAATGCTTTGAAAATTTCTGCGCCATTATCTTCGACTTTAGGGTGAAGCCCTTTACAGAACATTATCAAATGTTCAGCCGTTTCCTCCGCACCTCCACACGCGCTACATACCATGTTGGTACCTTCGTAATTGGCTCGGTACGTCTTGGTCCGCAATAGTCCCGTTCTGGCCTCGAACACCAAAGGACTACCCCGAGAATTATTATAGATCTTTTCTTTTGTGATTTCCTGCTTGAAAGTTCGGTATTTTACCAGTGGTGATTTCGTAAGCATTCCCATCTTTAACATGCCCCTCTCTGTTTCCTTCGCCTTCTTCTTAACCGATGTTTCCTTTTGGCTTGGTATATTCTGCTGCTGTCTAAATACTTGCTTGACAGTTTTCGAGTTCACTTCCTCCATTTAGTACCAACGTTCTTCATGTACAAATAGCTGAAAACTTTCCTAGCCGCTCTCTCATTTTTCTCAGTCACTCCTCAAATTCCATTTTGCTGCTAGCTTCCCTGCACTCAAACGATGTCTATTCCTTGTCACCCTGTACCCTCTGATTTGGGGTACTCCCGTGTGCTCCCAAAGCAAGTCTACCTATGCCACGTTGTTTGATTTCCAGTCTTGTTTGAACTTCTGATTTCATGCACAAGGCTGCATTGCCCAACGTCAAACTTTGGACCATGACACCATTGCGAACCCCTCTCAAAACGACACACCTATTGTAGTTCCACCCCTATTTTTCATTACAGCTGCATTCTTGTTACCCTTAGTCATTACGTATATTTCGTGCTCTATCGCGCCCTCTGGTCCCCTGCCAGGTGCCTACATGTGTTACCACTTCATGTGCGCAAAACTTGCTTTCAGCTACTGAAGAAAATATACCAGCCGCCCTGTGTATGTGTTCCTCACTCAGGGTCCATGCGGGTCCTTCAAATCCCTGAAAACTCTTGAACTTAAAAACTGTTTTCAAGGCCTTGAAAGTGCTGAAATTCTCGCAAATTCTTTAAAATCCTTGAATTACTGTTTTTTTAATAAAATAAGCACTGCCGCACATTTCACAGCGCATTATTTGTGATGCCGCAACTGTATAGTGGTTTGCATATGTAATGCGCCCATCACAAAAGGATCGAAAGCATCAGTAGCTTCTGCACGGAACCAACACCGTGCATTTCAGGAAACTCGGAAGAGGATGGAGCAAGAGGATGAGAAACAGAAAAAGGAACGTTGCATTGAGGAAGAGGTCGAAATACTTTCAAAACTTGAAGAAAAAAAAATAATCTAGAATCGACTGTTAATAAATTAACAGCTACAGCATACTCATATGTAGATGGACGGATGGATGAATAGTTTTATTATGGTCCTTCGGTGCGTGCATCATTGAGTCAAAGAGGCTTCAGAAGACCGCCAAGACCAACCAGCACGAGATAGCGGATATTGGTACGAAAATTCAGTGAATCCCATGCTGTGTGTAGTGCACTGTTATTGTCTTAAGATTATTTTTGTTGCTATCACTTGTGTAATTGTTTTGTGAAGCAAGCGTCTCGCACTGTACGTTTTTCTTCTTGCATTGTTAGTCTATTTGTTAATGCCTTGTCATTGTATATTGTATTCCCCCCCCCCCCCTGCATGGGCCAGCATATTGGTTTGCAGTATCGATAAATAAAAATAAAAATATAAAACGAGGCGTTGCGCGATAACTGTTCCTCAGTTCTTCATATCTGAATGAAAGCTTGTAAGGTTTATCATACTACAAATGATTATCTATATGCAACTTCAAGGAACTATGATTGAAAGTTGCATAGAAATAAAATGTGATTGGAGCCATATTCGTGACGTCTGCTCCAGTGGTGTTACCCTTTTTCAATGAATACTAGTTATTTCAAGCCTTTACGTTCCCCGGAACACGTGTTAATTGGGTTTCTAGGAGACAATGTTGTCCTTGAAAGTTCCCACACGTAGCCTTGAAAGTCCTTGAAAACCCTTGAATTTCTGTGACATAAATGAGCACGAACCCTGTTTACGTGCGTCTGCGCCTGTTTTCTTCTTTTTTTTTTTTGCGCTATGCATATAATTACAAGTGACCCGAAACAAGCCGCCTGCACTACCAACTTGGCCGTAGTGGCGCCTATGTGATGCCTTTGATGGCTGCATGCATGCATTCCCTAAACAGGTGGGTTACCTTCGCGGCTATCGGTGTGTAATTTTGGTTGTCTCTGTCATGCATGCAATAAACGCTATAGTTTCATCCAACGTTATACATTATTGCTGTACCCGCTTAGACTGCCCTTACCCCTACAACATTACTTTAAGTTTGTTCTTATTTCTGGTCAACGCAGCCGTACCATCAATTGCTTCGATAGAACGGGCCTTCAACATTGCCTGCGAAGTGCTGGCGAGAGAAAGGCCTGTTGGTAAGACTACAACATCGACATTTAATTCTGGCAGACTGCGACCATGCAGGTGACTTTACTATGTTGCAAATTTGCGTATTTGGCATTGTTTTATATAGCAATATTTAACCAGCACTCTTCAAACATTTAAACATAGTTCCTCTAGATGCAGTTTTCTGTGCAAGGAAATGAATTTTGTTGGTGCATGTGTGAAGATTTCTATTTGCAGCACAGTATTCAGACCGTTCATTTGAACATGGACGTGGAACTTGCTTCCGGTGTTGGACTTGCAATAGACGAGAACAAAAGTTGCGGTTAAACGTGTGTCCGTAGTACATAGCAGGTAGTCTATAAAACCTTCATCTAGGAGCGTTTATTCAGATTTTTCTTCTATCGATATAACCTGCTGACGGCGAAGCCGGATTCGTATATGTAGCTGGATGTTGGTTTTCTATTGCTCCCTATACCTCATCGGGATTATCTGACGCAACATGTACAAGCGTTGCAGTATATGTAAATAATTAAAATTAAATATTTGATTTAAAGGTCAAAATGTTACGACACGTTCCGATGTTCGGAACGTAGCTTAATCAGTTCCTTATGCATTGAGGAAACTTGTAAAGCAGACTCGTTCAAAGATTGAGACGGAATGATGAATGATCCTGGTATATAGAGGAACCTAGCTGTATACACACTGGTTTTTCACCGATCCAGGTCTGAATCGGCACACACCCTTAAACGTCTAAAACTTCAGGAAGCTGGCAGTTAAACGAGAAGCCAATTAGCCTGCTCTTCAAGTTAGCTGCTGTCTTGACGGGCGGCGTCGCTGAAAACACGCTGCGTGCGTTTTTTCCTCACCGCAGCGGTCACCGCGAGCCGTATACGCGCAGCTTCCGCAGCGCTGCACGCTTTTACGGCGGGAACGCTGCACGGGACCGGGGCGCGTCAACGCGCATGCGCGTGACCCCCGTCTGATGGACCAGTCTGACTGACGCGCAACCCTTCCAACCCTACGCTCCCTTCTTCCTTGTGATTGCGCACGGTTGCCAAGTGCGTAGGGAAAGATGGGGATAAGTCCCAGGGTGCGAGGAATCCAGGAAAGGGAATTTAGGGAAAGGACAACGCGAGTGATCCGTCTGGGTGTATACAGTGGGGCTAGCCTTATATTCAGTACATAGAACACGCTCCACAGCGGCGCTCCAGGCTGGTGGAAGAAGGCGGCGAACCGTGCCTTTCACGGTTCAAGGCAGGGGTCTTCTCACTCCGGGCGTAACCCACGGCTTGTCTTCTCGTACCCCTGCGTGCTCGGCGTGTTGTAAGCAGGCGCCGTCTCCCCCTGAAAATGCGCATTTCCTTGCTCTTGTGTTCCCGCTTCCTGGTCCAACACCTCGTATGTCACTGGGGAGACGATGTCTGGGGAGGGTGGAGTCGCTGTAGCCCATAAACAGAAACAGACGCTCGTTGACTCGGGGTGTCTGCTCGGGAACGTCTGGTTAGTGACCTGATATCTCTTTATTGATTGGTTCGCGTTGCTTCTCGGTGTGACCGACGATTCGCAGCTTTTGCGAGAGCACGGCATATGAATGCGTTTGACGATCCACCATGCGGTATACAAATTATACATATAAACTACAATCTAAAGCTCCACATCCTCACTCACCTCGTTGGTGCAGTGGTTATAGGTGCTAGATTGTGACCTGAAGGTGGAAAGGTCGAACCCTGGTCGCGCTGGTCTCATTTCGAAGAAAGCAGAATGCTAGAGGTTATTGAGGAACCATATCAGGTTATTAGGGTCTCATTTCGAAGATAGCAGAATGCTAGAGGTTATTAAGGTTACTAAGGTTATTAAGGGCCATGCCTATTAGGGAACCCCATGGGCCGAGGATTTCTGGAGTCCTCCAATACGACATATCTCCTAATGCTATTGTGGCTTAGGGCCATAAAAGCCCAATTATTATTGAAGCTTTTATGACAGAGGGTCGAGTAAATGCTTTCGGCGAACTATACAGTATCGTCTGGAGAGCCTGAGAGGTTGGTTGCCTTATCTCAGATTGGATTAAAGCACCGGTCATATGGTGGCATCTCAGAGCGTTCAAAAGAGTGTCTTGAATCGAGTGTTGCCAACATGATTGTGCCTATAACAATAAAAGATGTGAATGATCGATATATCCTAGTGGCGTCACACGGAGCAATCGCCGATGTATTAGTTGAATTAGCATGGCCTCTGACTTATACTTCTCTAACTACTGGAAAAGGAGAAGTGTGAGGTATAAAGCGCTATTCAATGAGGAAGGTTCAGGCAATACACCGAGCCATAAGCATGTATGCGGATATCGAATGTTGAATATGTATATGCGCAGCGTCCTTCACATGTGCGTACAAAAAAGATGCGTGTAAATGCTTGCAGATTACGCTACTTTATACGTGCACTTGTGCAGCTGTAACAGCGGAAGAATCGGAGGTGTACACTTTGCAATATTATTCTGTAATGCAACGAGACAATCCGGGGAGCCTTAAAAGAGTGTATGTAGAAAAAGTTGGGGATGTAAAGAGTTACACAGAGATGTTTGACTGACAGAAAATCAGCAAAAAAAATACCACCGAAGCCAAGAAAGGAGGCGACAGGAGCAGGATCGTAACTATATACAGGTGTAGTTCGACCAACGGTTGCGAAAGTTAGCTGTCCCACATAAAGAGCCACCTAAACAATTCTGGGTACGGCCTTGGACAGGAGAGAAAGAAGAGTCAGGGATGACAGGTAGTCTAAAAAACTGACATGGTAAAACTTACACTAAGGAATGGTAGAGTTCTAAACTTATAGACAGAGACGAGAAAAGGGGACTCACAGACGAAGTTACATATTCTAGTCACAATATTGCCATCACTGTATGACCGCAAGTGCGAACCTACTGTTCGCAAGAATTTGAGCCTGGGCTACGTCGGTCTTCGTCCGCGGTGACGTCTCAAGACGACATTTCAAAATGGGTTGCCTCGTTGCTCTTACTGGTTTTTTCGGGTGTAAAAATGGTGCAATATAACAAAAACGCCGACCATGATAAAATACACAAGAATAAAAAAAAGACGTTTTGGCTTCCTACACGGGAGCCTTGTTCATAATGACAGCAAACAGCGTAGCGCAGATTGCACTCCTTTTTTTGTTACATTGCACCGTGTTACTGGTTTGTGGTTTGTGCGAGCTAGAACGACCACGAGTGTTTGTGTCCACCCATCGAAATGTGGACAGCCGTAGAAGATAGGCTGCAATGTCTCCTCGCTAACACAGTTTTCAGAAAACGGGTTGTCAGCCATTTCGATGCGGAAGGACTTCGCGGCCCTTTTTCAGTGGAGTTGCCAGAAAATGATGTAAACTAGAAGCCGAGGTTTCAACAAGGTGTATGAACTTCAATGAAGACAATTACTTTGGTCACAACTGTAACTTCCACGATGTTCCTTTCTGTAGTACTTCGCAAATAAATTCACGCCTCCCATGATTCCTGCGAATTGCTCACCTGCTTTACATTTCGAGCCTGGCGAATTTTGCTGCTCCAAACTGAAGGCGACCGCGAGTACCGTGATATGAGGCTATAGATATAGTTTATGAAGACGTAGAGATAGTTACAGATAGTAGCCTTTATACATAACGCGATGACGTCATAGATTTTGCAGGCGTCTATGTGAGTCCTGATTATTGTTTGCTGACTTCAATACGACCTCGTTGACAATCAGAGGTAACGAGCTAAAACTAAACCCAGCTGATGCTTTAAAAACGTCTGTTGTCAGAATGGCTTTTAATAAAAAACGTGTTTTATTTATTTATTTATTTATTTATTTATTTATTTATTTATTTATTTATTTATTTATTTATTTATTTCAGACAGCGAGTCAGGCTTGGATGACAAGGCTGCAAAACATGATCTGCCTGACCAAGGCCTTGTCACCTATACATTGCTCTAACAGCGAGCCAGCATGGGGGTCCGGATACAAGGGCATACATAAAATTTGTGCGTAATAATAAGAAAACATAAAACGTTGGGACGGGTAAAGAAATAATGACTAGCATGACGCAATTTTTAACAAATAGCTATTTGGTGTTGAATAATAAAATTTGTAGTAATAACAACGTTTACAAGCCTAATGTAACGCTCACAACGGGACAACCTCAATGCACTATTACACATTCAGTGCTACGGCACAAAAAAAAATGACACCCCCCCCTTCCCACAAAAAGAAATAAAAAATGACTAGTATACTGTATTCAGGCCGCACTATAGGAGCACAAACATTTTTGTTACAACGATATGTAAAAATTTGGTTTGGTTGGGGTTAGAGAAATTTCGGAAAAGAGAAAACTCCAACCAAGATGTATTTTTGCGCACTCGAAGCATACATAGCAGACTTCCTATGAGCGAACTAAGGAATTAAGTAGACCCAATCACTGATATTGCTGCACAGAAGACATTTATAACAGAAAAAAAATTTAAATTTACACTCAAATCAAATCAAAGTTTCATTTTTGCATAGCTTGGTTACAGCGTGAAGAAAACATACAAAACATAAACTCATTCTCTTTTTCTAGGTGCGAGGTTACGCATTTGATTTTGCGAAATACCTCTATACAGTAAACGAGATCAGTTCGTGCTCAAGGCCCTATGTACGAACAACCCAGGTGCAAGAATGGTTCGTCGGGATTCGACATCTGCCTGTTGGTCCTTAAGTATTTCGCTCCTATACTTCTCGGAGGACTCGCTAGTTGCGAAGCCACAGCAACTAAATACCCCTTGAATGATGAGCCAATTTGCGTGATACTTCGCATTGTTTTGGCTTCTACAAACCCCAAGAAAAGGCATTTCGGGGTGATTCATTGGGGAATTCAGGCCCGAAAACGATGAACGAATATGACGGGTGGCACAATAGCTATAGCAAACAGTCGGCTCGCAATCCCCGCGGGTTCACACAGATCCTTCCGACGTTCCATGCCGCGCATAACCACATCCAGGCCCTACTACTGGACCCACTCGCTGTCGTTAGGCCTTCGTCAAGCAGAGTTGCCTCAAGGACCCGTGCCTTGCTCCGAAAACTTTCGCTGGAAGAGATGGCCGAAAACAAGCCTGCCACATACTGCAGCCATGCAAAAGAAAGCTTCGGACCTCCCGCACAGTGCTTGCAACTGCATCAGCTGAACGACTATAATCCACCAGCATATATATGGTCCTTCTTTGACCTATAGGTCAAAGGAGGACCAGAAATGAGGGTGTGCTGATTGGGGAGGGAATATCAAGAATTTCAAAAGCAAGGCACCGTCGAAGCAGATGACAGCGCTCCGATCTGTGCACTGCCAATTTTCACGCGTCGCGAAGGGTACCCTGACTGACCCCACATCATCAACAATGTGCTGCCGGGACCTGCATCGTCACACCTGCAACGTATACCGCAGGACCTTTGTTAGAGCTATAAGTGTCGAATATTCACGTTTCAGAGAAATTTTTCGGCGCAAGTGGTAGCACGAACACAAAGGACGCCAAGAAACAGAACGGACGTCGAGTTTTTACTCGCCTGAAACCATCTCTGTGAACTTTCTTGCTCATCCATTCTTCCTTTCAGTTTCTTTTCCAACTTGGTTTGAATACCAGCCGCACCAGAAGAAACTAGACATAACCGAGACAAGAAAAAGACAGCGACAGGAAGGATTGGAAGGGTGCCAGCGTCCTTCCTGTTTCTTGTCTTTGCTCCTGCTTTCTTTTGGAGCTGCTGGTATTCCCACCAAGACTATATATGTACCAACTTGCCCAACAGGCAACTCTAATAAACTTATTTTCCAACCTTCTAGAAACAGGCATCAAAGATTGCGGTAACCAAGGTTCCCGATTGTGTTACGTTGAAACAATAGATTGCCGCTCCCTGTTCGTATCGGAGGCAGGTGTATTCAGCGCCGATTTCAGTTAAACGTGGGATTGCCAGTAGACCCTTTCTCCCCGAATGGTGTGACTAAACGAGAAAGTTTGATCGAACTTGCCAGGCAACTGTTGTGTCTTGTGTCGCTCGCACACAACACACCCTCTAATGAATAGTTTATATTTCTGGAAGTCCTTCGAAACTTTCCGTCCGACAGCAAGTTCGAGTTGTTCGATTAAATACGCGCAACATAATCAAATGGGAGTCGCTTGTAGCAGAATATATACGACGCGTCATGCAGGATTTCACACGTCTTATTGATTCAATGGTGGGCGTCCACGATGTATGGTGGTCTGCCTCACTCTGGCTTACACCGCATGCCTCTGGATTTGGTTCATCTTTGAGCATGCTGTGATGTCGTAAAAGTGCAACACAGAACCAGGTGGATAGTCATGGCGTAGTCTTATCATGACGTCTTATAACGTTTGTCACACTACCGATGGTATCGGTTCGCCTTCGATCACATTGGGACGCCATGTTATGATGACGCCATAACACAGTGTTACGTAGGGTGAAGTGCAGAGTCATGACGTCTTATTTTGATGACGCAATAACATCATGTCCGAGATAATAACACTATGTCCGAGATAAGTTTATTTTGGGCCAAGTCATGACGTCATCATATCATGACTTCGCAAGAGTGCGAAACAGAGTGATGCCAGCGTCGTACTATCATATTATAATGATGCCATCACATAACGTCCATGACTCCGTCCTCACTGTGTTAATTGCGCCACCTCCGGGGTCAGTTCACCTATATAACCTTGACCATGTCATGCCGACGTCATAACATCATGCCATGACTCTGCACCTCACCCTGCATCACACTACTTTCAGGATGGGTTCACCTTTGATAAAGCGACGGTCATTTCATCACATCATGACAGGACGACGTCATAACATGATGTCGCTGATGACGTCGTGACGTCACAACAAAAAAGTCACTTATGGTGCCATGTCACACTTTGCCCTCAGTGTCACTGGGTGTGTCTACGAGGTCACTTACCCGCCACGCTGGTTTAGCTGTTATTATGCAACTTTGAGTGATTGAAATCGAGGCGTGGTGGTCGCCCAGGAGCCGTTCGCTGCGGCCATATTTCTAGATTGGTAAAATGCTGCAGGCCAGCTTATAAATTTAGATTCATATAAAGAACTCGATGTGGTCTTGATTTCCGGACTCCTCCAGTATACGATGTCTCTCGTAATCATATCGTGGTTTTGGAACGCAAAACACCAAAAATAGTTAATATATGAAGTCGTGGGACTTTTGGCTCCATTTTTGATCCCGTCACTGCTGGACAACCCCGACTTTTATGACTCATGCATGTCAGACTTTCGCCATAATGAAACAAGCAAGGTTTCTTGCGAAATGTTCGACACACTCGATCCTCACTGCAATGGCCAGGCGGGGGGTCATCGTGCAACTTTAGACTGATAAAAGCGTCCAAGGTCGTGGGAAGGTCGCATGAGGGCAGTCACTATCGATCAGTCATGGGAACGAGCGAATAAACCCTCGGCTGGCAGTCGCCACCGATGTGTTTTCTTGCCGAAAGATAGCGCGAGCACGGGTTAAGAGATATATATTTGGTGCAACGTTGTGCTCTAGCTGTAAAGCTGTATGAACGAGGGAGTTGTTGATATATACAGCGCATGCGTTGTTGCGATAGCAAGTGGGCTTCACTCACCCACATAGTTTATCGACGCTCAGTTACAGCTGTGGCGATTAGTGTCCCCGGACAAACAAGTGGCGTGTTATTCGAAACGGAGACCGCTTTTAGGCTTGCGAGCCCTCCAATCAGCTAACGCGGTGTATACCATAATATGAAGGATCGCTTTGCACTTTCAACAACGACTATTTTGTGGCTCGGGATGTTATTGATGGCGTTTTGCGTCTGCAACAGTTTAATTAACGGTACTACCAAGGACTTAAACTATATCCACTGTGGGTGGTGATTGTGGTGTTCATCTGCTCGCCGGAGCTACAGGTCACGGCATCTGAATCCCGGCGGCCACGTGCACGTTGGGAAACCTCGATCGAAATTTGCGGAGCCCTCAAATACGGCGGTTCTCATGCATAATATTATCACGGTTTTGGGACGTATATCACCAGTAATTATTATTAGCGAACTCATGCGCATAAGAAATATTTCATTATGGTAGCAAACTGGAAATAGACTAAGGGTACTGACAACATTTATCGAGGCTGAGTTTATTCCTGCAAACATCTCAGCTGTGCAGGTATGGCTTGGGAAAATGTGAACCACGAAACGCCGACAAGATATTTTACTTCGACATTGACTCTAATTTTCGCGTATAGTGCACATATACTGACATCGACACTAGAATGACGTCGCAATGAGTATAAATTCTGGTGACGTTCCGGGCCAGTATATGGTGAGTTATTTGTGATGGCGTCAGGTGCTTAACATCAAAAATGGCCGCTAGTGTGTCACCAACGGAGTTATGGGGTGATGTAGCCCTGGAAATCCCACGATGTCTTCTGCAAGCACATTATAAGTTCATACTGTGTAGTGTCATCAGGGTTCAGTGCTGAAATTAATCTTTCATTACACACAAACGCTTACCAGTACATATTTCGTGGCGCAAACTCAACGCAAAAAGCACCAACTAAAATTTTTAATGTCACCACTCCTTTCACATCCCTACGTTTTGTAATAATAATTGTTGGAATTTAACGTCCCAAAACGACCATGATTATGAGAGATGCAGTATCTGAAGGCTCCGAAAACTTCGACCACCTGGGGTTCTTTAACGTGCACCTTAATCTGAGCACAGGGCCTCAAGCATTCTCACCTGCAAAAATGCGGCCGCTGCTGCCGGCATTTGATCCCGCGACCTGCGGGTCAGCAGCCGACTGCCTTATCGACTACACCGCAGCGGGTTCCTTGCATTTTCTGTATTCCTTCACGTCCAATTTGGACCATCACCATGACGTCATACTTCAGTGGTCCACAGGATGTTTCCTTACTAGTAGACTTTCTGAAACTGCGCGGAAAGACGAAGGCCAGAGGAAGAAAGATTTCAGAAAAAACACTGTGCTCGTAATGTTCTGAATGTTTTCTTACAAGTGCTTTAATCTTCTCGCACAGTTTGAGAAAGTTTATCAGCAATGAACCAGATAGCCTGTCAGAACGTATTACTCAAGTACTGAGGGGAACAGCGCAAAAACGGGACGGAGAAAGATTGAACACACGAAACAAGCGCTGACGAACAACTGTGTGTAAAATTTATTACACCTGAAATATATAGCTGAAAACAAAAACAACTGAAGAACAACAATAACAAGAATTACTGAAGTACGTTTCTCCCTTCTGACAGCTACGACCACCATTCGGAGAGCCGGAAACACACAAAGGTGATAAAAAGAGTGGTTGGTCTGAAAATGTCACGTGGTGCGTGGAGAGTTGGGCGTTTATGTTTCGTGAGCTCCTTCGTGTTTTCTTCTTGTTTCGTGGCACCGTTTCGTAATTATGAGCCGTCAATAATAACGTCATCGCACATTCGTAGAGCCGGCACAAGATTCTACTAGTGATCTCTGCATGCCACTAAGGGTGACGTGTCATCGCTATGTTTACGAAGATGTATGATGATGACGAGGAGGAGAGGTTGGCCTGGAAAGCGGGTTTCTAGCCTGCTTCTTCTCACAACAGTAAGCAGGAAAAAGAGAAAGACCAAGGCATGAAGAAGCCGGGACTATATACGGCACAGCACAATGAGTCATGCGCACATACTCCATTTGTGGTAGGACATGCACAAAGGTCTCCATAAGCAGCATAAGTACGTGGTCTAAGGACGAGCAGCTAAGCCTGTCTGGCTGAAAAGTGTGAACAGGCACTTTCAGCTGTTTTGCGCGGGATCTACACGTTTCCAAGCAGCGAAAAACTTCTGCTTCGAAAAGGGTCGGCAGACTAGAAAATGTATAATGCGCTTCAGTGACTGTGTTTCAACCGCGTACTGAGGGAACCCTCACCGGATGCGATGAATGGTCTCTGATGTGTGACACATATAGCTGTAGGGTTACTTAGAAAGTTAGAAGGTCATTGATAAGTGCAATGCACAGACTTCTCGCTCACACACCATCAGCGTTTCAATCCTATCAGCTCGAAGGGCACTGCACATTCCGGATACCTTGGAGCAACCACTTGCAAGCCTTCAATAACATCACTGAATGCGCTTTACTTCATCTAAGGCAAAGTTGAACCGCACTCTGGGACAGTTGGCAGTTTTACCTTCCGTGTATGCGCGGTAAATGGTGCTACGCGTGCTACTTACTGTTCTCTTTCCTTCGTTCTTTCTGCATTATTTTACTCCTGTCTCCCTCCTACCGTGCAGTGTTTCGAACCGGGTACAACCTGGCGACCTCACCGCCTTTCTTTTGCATTTCTCTTTCCGCTTCTCTGCATATTGATTAGCAAAGCGATGTGTGTGTTCGGTTTAGACTCCCCTCCATTCCTTATTTCATCATACTTCTTCCCGTCTGTGCAAACAACTGCGACATAACAGCCCACTCACTCACTCCGCGTTATACTCTTATTTCCTTACTTCCGATGGGGAACACAATAGAAATGCTGCCACCGACAAATTCAACTGTGTTTTTACGTATTCGTCACCCACACGCTGGCACCTACCACTCCCGTTTATCGGGTCTGCCTCAAAGAGGCGCCCCCATCGATACATGCAACGGCAGCGCAAACAATACTCACCCAAGCATGTCGTAAAACGAAACCAAATATTATAAAAGACGACGATAAATAAGAAATAAGCTTTCGACCAAGTGCAAGGTGGTACCGAGTGACTGACACCCGTTTGAAGAATTGATCGGTGGGCGTTGTGCCTCCCTTACAAATTCGTGACGTATACTGCATAGAGCTTTTCTTTTCGGGGCAAAGGTTCACACAAGCGTTTTCGAACGCACTTAGAGGCGTTGTGCGCGTAGTACAGAAGCAGTAGAACCCTCTGTGTCAACAGCAACCATGCAAGGCGGGCGTCCCACTTCGTATCGATCCCATACGCAGCGCTGTCTGTGTAACACACATTGGCGCCACTTTCACGCCCGTGGAGTCCGGCCTTGTTTTGACACGCGCGGCTCGAAACTAGATTACACGGTATATAGCGGTCCAACGCTACATTTTTTTTTTTCGCCCGTGTTGCAGAAAACTGAGAGACAGATAGTGTTTTCGTGATGGCTGAGCTTCGTCGAATGGTTGCATGACACAACCTATGCAAAAACAACGAGGTGAAAAAGCCCTTACAGTAGATGTATGCCGTGCCTATACGTTAAATAAGTAAATAAGGAGGGTGTGACGTCACACTATTATATACATACATTGATTACCCCCCCCCCCAACTCTGATGGCTCGGTTTATTGTGGTGAAGTAATTCCTTTTGCTCTGCTGACCTTTTGTCCTTTTTTAGAAAGTGTACGGTATCGAATTTTTGATGAATCGTAAATTTTCCTTCTCTTTAAGTTGCATACAAGCTGTCTTCGCTTACAATACGCCTAATATCGATAATATTAGGCTGTGGTACTGGCTGTTCTTGTCAAACAGTTGCAGCGTAGTACCCAATTTTCGATTAGGGTCTCAACGTATAGCAAAACACGTTGTGGGACTAAGGTAATGTACTTTTTTCTCTCTCTCTGAAAGAATTCAGAGCTAGGATTTAAGCACAAGAACACTGAAAGACATGGCGGGACGGGAGCTGTTTTTAGTGTGCTTGTGTTTAAATATAGCGCTCAATTCTCTAAAAGAGAAAGAAATATGGAGTTCAGCGGTTAGGGGAGGGGATAGAACTACCCCACTATTTTTTTTTCTATGACGAGTGTGTTTCCTCATATACAAAAACTATAGAATATGCGTGTTTTTCTCAAATTTTCAAGGCGTCCAGCAAGTAAGCACCTCACTCGTGCCCTGTAAAAAATATCCCTGTCTACTGGCCTGGGCTTCAGTGCACTGGTGTCAGAGCTCGGCAAAAATATTCGAAAAAAACACCCCGCAATGGAGACAACGAAAGACACGCGCTCTCGGCCTGAAATACAAACGTTGAGATACATTTGCCTTTGTCGGAACTGGATGCCTGTGAAATACTTTTGGAACAAGAAGCACATTGTGTTCTGCAACACAAATGCACGAATACCGATACTACATGAAATGCAAATACCACAATGTTTTTTAATTGTAGGAGTGCTAATGCTTCTCAAAGAGATTCATTAGACGCAGGATAATACGATGATTATCTCACCATTATGCAAGCATCGCAAGATGTGGTAGGAAGCAACACAGATGACTCATTTGTGCCTAGTCATTTGTCCCAGTCCGTTGTCCCGTCTTGCGCTGTTGTCAGTGTAAAGGACTTGTCATCTTGCAAATTTGAGACATTTTCAAAGGTGCAGCGAAGTTCACCTTTGCATCTGCGACTTATCTTTTTTTTTAATCATGCAATACCAACACGCCCAATTGTTCACTCTGACGTCATAAAAGTATGTCACTCCTGAGATTCAAATACATTTTTAAACGTATATTGATATATAAATATAGATACTTGAAAAGATGTCTATTTGTAGCTCCTTAGTACCCAGGCCTGACAAGTATAAAGCTCCTTTACTGTATACAGGTGTGCGGTTGGGATCGGATTGGTGGTAGGAACATCAACAGGGTTTGGATGGATACACTCTTTGAAAAAAATCACACGAGTGTTTTACCTATCGGGAAAATGGCAGCTGTAGCAAAGCTTGACGTTGCGGGTCTGACTAACTACCTTTCTTTTTTTCTTTCTTTCTTTCTTCTTCCTTTCTTTCTCTCTCTCTTTCTTTCTTCTTCCTTTCTTCTTTCTTCTGTCTTTTGTTCTTGCCGTTCTTTTTTTCTGTCTTTCTTTCTTTCTTTTGTTTTTCTTTCTTCCTTTCCTTCTGTCCTTTTGTTCTTCTCTTTCTTTCTTTGCTTTCTTTCTTTCCTTTCTTTTTTTTCTTCGTCCGTTCCTTCTTTCTTTCTTTCTTCTTTCTTTCCTTCCTTCTTATTCTTTTTTCTTTCCTTCCTTCTTTAATTTCTTTCCTTCTTTCTTTCCTTTTCTTTCCCTTCCTCCTTCTTTCTTTCTTTCTTACCTCGCTACATTGCGCGACGCCTCTTTTATGTTTCCTGCCTAAACTGATACGCCTTTTTCATTTTCCCGTGCTGCCCTCTGCCGTTTTAGTAGGGTTTTGGTAGGGACTTAGGAAACCGGTATTGGCAAGATCTACAGTGCACTGTACTATAGGATAACTTAGAAAAGTGCAGTGGCCGATTGTACAGTGTCTCTAGCAGACGAAGTTCTGGTCAATTATCGCATTGTGTGTGTGGGGGGGGGGGGGGGCAAGTTCGCGCGTGCTGCCTTTCTATACAATCGATAAGAATTTGTCCCAATACGTACATAGAACCCAGTTCTCTTATGACATCTACATAAGGCTATGCACATGTTCCCCGCCACTTTCGTCCACACCGTATCGAGCATATCGTATCGACACCGTAACGTATACAACACCTCTTTATACTCAATCGGTATGTAGGCGGAACAAAGAGAAAAAGGACGGCAATTCAATAGCGGGCAAACTGGCCACTATGTGCGTGCGATGCCGAACATATAATTACACGTGCCGTTTATACGACCTGCACACGTTTCGCGACTCGCGCCATGGACAACCTCTTCATTAATGCACGCCTGTAACGGTCATCACACACAACACGTGGTGTGTCACCCCGGTAGAACTCTCGCTGACGTGTCAGGGAAGGTTCTTATTCAGTCGTGAATCGGTGATACACTAGATGACTAATCAAGTTCGTCTGCACTGTCATTACGAACGCCTCGAATGGCGCGTCTCAAGAAAGTTGGCGCGTGCGCCACAGGACCGATACAGGGAGTGTAATTAATCACGCGATTATTCGTAATTGGGTGTCCAGCTCTCGTGCGCGAGAAATGAAGCTTCGTCGGTGATCGAGTTTCTTTTTCATCGAATTCGTCTAACGGCACTCCGAACACGCGGCGACGTTATCACGCATTGGCGAGCCGTGTCAATTATTGGTGCTATTATTTTATTACTTAGTATATGCAATCAATAAAATTAAGAAGGGCGCGTGTTGTCATGCCTTGCGTTTACGTCCACCAGGGAACGAATCATTGAACGAAAGTTCGATGAGCAAGGCAGCCGGGTAGGCTTACAGTTGCTTGGAATGTCGTCTCTCGTCATTACCGGGTTGTCACTTGTTCTTTAGTTAACTACAATTAATAACGTCCACTAAAGCGTCATCTCTCACTTGTAAGGGCACTACACAAGGTGCCACATATAGTTAGAGTACAAGCTTTAAACTGTGTACACTTGTTCGAAGATGTCGCCAGTCTTTTGACTGAAAAGTCGGGATTGCACCATTGCTGAAAATGAAGTATGTCAAACTGTTGCAGACAAAAGAAAAAAAAACTCGCAGGGCCCTTTGCGTTAGCCTAAGGCGTCTGGAAGGCCAAGGTAATCTTTTTTTTTTCCCTCGAAGTGGATAAATTGATCTTACCCCCCCCCCCTCTCCTCTGAAAGCTTTCTGAACCTAACGTGGTTTTGCGTTACCTCCGTGATCAGCACAGAGGTCGTGCAAAGTTAGGATATATGATGATGTCATCACGTGACGTCACGTTACGCGACGTAACGACATTTGACGATATGTGCCATCACCACGCGATGACGCCTTTTGTTTTTTTTTCATCCCTCGCGTGACAATCGTCGATGCGGACGGCAATTTTTCTCATTTGATGAGGCACCTGAAAGCCTGACCACACGCATCCATGGAGCGCGCCAACGCAGTGCTTTCTGACGTAGTGCCGCACCCTCTCCATATAAAGAGAGAGAGTAGTGCCCCCTCTCTTCACAGGGAGAGGGCGCGGCACCGCATCATGCAGAATTCCACGCGCTGCCGATGACGCGCTGCAACATACCTACGCTCCAACGCGCCAGATTTACGTCACTGATTTCGCGTATATGTACTGTTTTTTTTTTGGGGGGGGGGGGGGTGGGGGGTTCGCGTTACTGCTGTTCTGAAGCAACGACGCTGGTTAATACTTTTTTGCTATATCATAGCGTAAAATTGTGGTAACGCAATGCACAGTGTAACACTAAAGAAATAGATGACACGATTCCGCAAGATTGTCTTATAATTGATGATGCTGCAGGAGGCGTGTGCGACAATCGCAAACAGAAATAGGTATGCTTTTTTTTCGTTTTTAGACATGTTTTATCCATGTGCAAGTCGACTTCAGCGTTGTAGCGGCTTGACTGCCACACAAGACATAATTCAGTCATGCAGCTAGGCGACTGCATCTCCAACTACCATCGTGGATTCTACCAGTCATGATATGTACCGTAAATACTGACCTCCGCGCAATAAAGCTTCCACTACGTAAATTCTGAAGGATTCAGAACAAGCTATTCCTCAACAACAGCATTTCCACCAGTGAATAGATACGGACAAAGCAACCCAATCCTTTCGCTTGGTCCCTCCAGTTTGGCAAAGGCCAGGTACCTTTCGAGATTCCTCAAATGAAGTAAACGCAAACAACGCATTTCGCATTCCAACGTCCTCTTGCATACCGCAAGGGCTTCAACAACTTGTAGCGGACTTTATTACAGTTGGGTACACGAGGTAAGCTCGAGAGGAGCGCAGCAAAATACAGAAAAAGAAGAATATAAAAGAAGAACGTTAGGTAAAAAATCCTTACTTAGCAACGAAAACCGAGCAAGAAAAAAAAAGCTTATTGCCAGTGCACAAAAGAGAGAAACTAATAAACACAGATTTTTTGCCGGCGTCTACATATCACTGACGTGCTACTGTGTATAAAGAAGGGTATGGCCGCCCCGCCGCGGTGGTCTAGTGGCTAAGGTACTCGGCTGCTGACCCGCAGGACGCGGGTTCGAATCCCGGCTGCGGCGGCTGCATTTCCGATGGAGGCGGAAATGTTGTAGGACCGTGTGCTCAGATTTGGGTGCACGTTAAAGAACCCCAGGTGGTCGAAATTTCGGGAGCCCTCCACTACAGCGTCTCTCATAATATATATATGGTGGTTTTGGGACGTTAAACCCCACATATCAATCAAAGAAGGGTATGGCACTCGAGGAATTTTGTAGGTCCCTTCATTAAAGGTTCCAGGAAACGGGCACAGATTCAAAAAGATACAAAGGAAGCGCTCAAGTGAAAGAGAAGAAAAAAAAAACGTCTTCTCAATGAACTGTCGACAACTCTGAGGTGTCGAAAAGTGTCAGGGCAGCAAAAAAACAAAAAAATAAAAGCTAGCTCGCGCTCCTTTATCGTCTTACTGTTACTAGTTCTACGTGGTGACTACTTGTATTGCGCAAGCATTTGGAGAGAGAGAAATAAACGTTTATTTGGAAACAGTGTTCTGAGCGAGGCCCGGTATCACCCTAAGGTGGGAGGGTTCTTCGGCTTATTCCGGCAAAAAGAAAATAACAATTAACTGAACCCTTCATAGGCCCAGTATAAAAAAAAAGAAAAAAATACGAAGTGCATTTTCGCTCATTATTAGTCTTTTGAGATGTTAGAAAGCCAAGGAAACGAAAAAAAAACAAGTCAGCCGACTTGGTGCGCGAAAAAAAGGAAAGAACGGATTTTTAAAAAAAATGGTCGTAAGCTTCCACTCAACGTATGGCGTGTGCTTGCGTAGAACAGAACAAATATAAAAGAGGCAAGAATGTAAGGAAGGGTGTGATTCTACCCAACGCCGAAGCGTGGGACTGAATGATGACAACAACCAGAGTGAAAGAGTGAAACGGTTTCTTCAAAAAAAGTGAGCGAAGAAAACAGGCCTCGACTTGATACAAGGAAAAAAAGAAAAGAAACGGTTTGTCAAGGCGTTCCGTTTTCGTCTTTTTTTTTTTCGATACCCTTTCAAATCCGAGTACAGTTTCCGCAACCCTATCCGTAACCCTTTTTTCCGTTTCGGGGCTTTTTTGAAATGCCACATTGAGCAGACATAAGAAAAAAAAAGAACACTCGAAGGAGAATTTCCGGGAAAGATGAAGCACAACATCCACCCGGGAGTCCAATAAAAAAAAAAGTGGTTGTGGAGCGTCGAGTTAGGTTGCCGGAAGCTTCTTTAAAAAAAGACTGATAAGAAAGAGGATGCGTAGCGGGAAGCGGCTCTAGCCCTCCCCTCTGAACCTTTTCGGCAAGGTCGCGCAGCAAGTGTTCAGGCGTGCGCAAAAAAACGGCAGGCCCGAAAATGAGGTCGGCCAGCTAAAGAACCCTTACAGCAGATGGACCTCCACCGACGCCTTTCTTTCTTGCTTTCTTTCTTCCTTTCTTCCTTTCTTTCCTTCTTTCTCTCTTTCTTTCTTTCTTTATTTCATCCTTTCTTTTTCTTTTCTTTCTTTCTTTCTTTCTTTCTTTCTTTCTTTCTTTGTCGTGTCGATTCCAACAATGCCGTATAGTTAAGGAACTGCAAGATAAGCATGAAACACTCCGATATTTTTTTATTTTTTTTGAGCATCAGCGAAGATTCGAAAAGTGTACATTGCTCTAGCTGTATGAATTACGATGTAGGTATAACGGGTCCCGACTGAAGACTAGTACAGACTATTTTACCGAAGGGTTTCCGTGCCTCCATGCTGAGCTGTTAACTTTCGCATCTTGCATCTTTAACGACTAAACGAACAGCGTTACGGTACACGCATACACGTTCAAACAGTTCAGTTGGCACGCACGATCTAACAAGGAAAACGTCGACTTAATTGCCCAAGATGTTGCCGCCCATACGTCTCAAGTAAAATACTCTATAGTAGGATGTAATCCATGAAAACGTGTCTGCCATGCTTAGAGCCGCTGCCGTTCCTCCAACGGAGAATTTCTATAATGCTTGTTCACTTTTGTGAATTTGAATTTCCCGCCATTTCGTTATTGATACGATCATAGAAAAATCGCAACTCGTGATGAGTTGCGAAAGGATTAAAATACCAAAGCTGGACGATTCTCAAGTCAAATCTCTAGGTTTTTTTTTTCAGGGTTTTTGCTAGACTTGAGCTGGGGGATGCGACAGAGTGTTTCCAGGTGACCACTACAGTCTGTTGCTACGTGACATTATAGTTTTAGGTTGCTGCTCAGCGCAGAGAGGTTTAAGTTAGAATGCAGGCAGTTCCAGACACCGAACAGGCGAGAAAGCTTCAGAGACAGAAATTCGCGCGCTAGCGCCTCACATCGATATACGGGGACGTCGTCGTTGACTCATGAGCTTCCATCGCTTCGAGATTTTCTCGATATATATATGTTGTTCCTTATATTATGCCCTCGTTATACGTACCATCGGAGCACTGCGCACAGATGCTTCAGTGAAGCTGAAATGTGCCACCCCGCTGTTTATCACTTAACTAATCCCGATTGTTTATTATAGCTCTAATAAATTACTGGTTACGTCTGTTTGGAAGTGTTATTTGGTGTTAGCCAACCGTCTGTTGCTTTCATTTTAGTTGGCCAGCAGTGATTAGCAATATTTGCCCAATATATTGCTACGGGGGGCCACAAATGAACATTATAGGAAAGAGGACGATGTTTATGGTGAGCTCGTGCAGACTGGGCTCCATGTTGTATGCCTGCCGGTTTACCTAAAGTAAAGGTATTTTTCAGACGCCTTCTTCCCATAACAATATATATATAAAACATACTTGATAATGACGATGAAAAGCTATTGTACATGTTTGTACCCGGCAATGCTCTTACGGCCAGTTTAAACAGCTTCGCAATTATTAATTGTTCTCAGTCGAGCCCCACAACCACAGCAGACGGCACTGGAGGCGCACTCCTCTCTGACAGACCGGTCGTGCAAACACAAGACAGAAGTCAATTAAGACAGAGGTGGCGTCTCGACTGCTGTCTCGTGTACGAATTCGTACGTCTGGTCTCTTTTAATACTGACCAACTACAGCTTACCTTTGTTGATTTAGTCTCTCCACTGACGCGGTCATGATTATCCTTATGCTTGTTCGACACATGCGATGTTGTTCTGTGTATCAGCCACCAATGTCCTGTTAGAAGGTGTCATGGCATTGAGCGACGGCAAGTTCAGGCGCACTGACTCAATTAAACTGCCGCATTGACTCAAACATAACCAGCACTTTTCATGAGAACTAACTGTCGACGGTATAGCGGTTTTTTATTGCAATCGCAATGAATGCTGTTTGGTCGGTTTCAACATAGTAATCGCAATAGTGTGTGTTGGGCTTCACTGTCCGTACCTGCCCAGGAGGCAGAGCAATAGGCCTGCGGGACGGCTTTACGCTCTCCCATAGTATAGTACCTAGTACTCTAAATCGTTAACCTCCTTTTCTAAACATCCAAGAAACGTTTGGTCACTTCATTTATCACTCTCTAACACCGAAGCTGAAATTTAGTGTTTTAAGTAATGCAAGAGTTAGAAAAGACTCCTTTTCTGCTTCCAGGCAAAAAAAAAAAGGGGGGGGGGGGCGCTCAAAGTTAAGGGCTGACTCTTAGAATGTTGTACCTATCTTAAAATAAGGTGTATTTTAAATATTTGACCAAACACAGTGAGAAAACTCTTGAAAATGAACTGGCTACTCGTTAAGGCTTCTGTTGCTCACCAATACTGCTAGGCTACTCTGGAACACAGAACCAGAAGCCATCCAGCACCTGTGTTCGTAAACAGTGATGGGGTCTATAAACAGCATAAAGCAACGTCTTTTGTAGTGATCGATGTTGTCAGCCCTGGTTTATAGTGGTGCACTCAGCCTTGCCGGGCCGTAAGTGCAATCAAACTGCGACAACTTATTGTTCTTTCATAGTACAGAGTACACCGTACTCTAAATCGTCGGACATTGGTTCTACACAACCATTTTATTTGTTCGCTTTGTTCCACCATCACCAGTGAAATGTGTAGCCGAGCACTGTTGTCCTCTCGGCTCAAGCCATAATTTTTGTCAACAGGCCGTCATCAAGTGTGAGGCCCACGGGATGGCTTTATGCTCCCGTGGGCCTCACACAAATTGTTAACGACCTTTTCTAAACATATTTCGGAGGGACGGCATTGTGCTGCTCTCCCACAGTAGAGCACTTAGTACTCGAAATCGTTCTAGTGACTTCTTGCCAAACACAGAACCCTCTCCCATGGTTTGGTACGAAGTACTCGAACTCACTTAACACTTTTTCTAAACATGATCCGACTTTGGCGGTTCGCCTTATGTGAAATTTTTAGTTTTTGGGTTGTGTCGCAAAAATGTAAATGTATTCCTGAACACTCATTCACAACGCTTAACTGGTGCTCTGTACAGGGTGTAAATATCTCTGTTTTGCACCGTGATCGGTATCAAATAACTGATACGAATGATGTATGTCCCGACCCATTCGCACGTGACAGAAGCGCGCGCATACCATGCCGTCCAGTATTCCGGCGCACATCGCGCTAGAGAGAGGACCGCGTTGTGCTTTTCTTCCTGCTGGTTGGTGTTATTTTAGATGCGGAGCATCTAATACTCGAGGCTTGTAGTGCGGCGCCGTCCGCAAGCTTCCTCCTCCTTCTTCCACCATCTGTGCATCCCTTCCTCCTCTACACACGGCGCGCGCTTCACTCCTCTACCATCTGTGCACCCTTCCTCCTCTACACACCGCGTGCGCTTCTCCTCTTCACGAACATTCGCTAGCTGTATAATGTAGCGCGCATGCGCCGTCGCGCTTCGAGAACATTCAGCAGCTGACAGTGCATGCGCCGTCGCGCTGTATATATACTCAAGGTCGGCGCTCGCTCGCTCAGTTGCCGCTCGTCGGTTGGTTTGTACGGCGCGTCGACGTCCAAGGTCGCGGTGAAATGAATTCCAACGAATCCACAAACACAATGATCGACGTCCCTTCGACCAGCGCCGCCCTTTCGCATACGTGTGTACGTGTTCACTCATTTAACACCCCCTCCTACAATCACGTTAACCAATTTAGCCATCGACCCAAGTAAGTCGCAATTTAACACCCCATTTCACAACCACGTTAACCAATTTAGCCCTCGACCCAAGTAAGTCGCACTTTAACACCCCGTTAACCAATTATATGCTCCGCATCCTCCTCAGTGTTCCCCCGAGGGAAGCTGCGGGCAATTTTTTAGAAGCGAAGCAGCTCACGGCGCCGTCCAATCCGGCGTACACGACCACCGTTACCGCGCATGCGCAACAGCTGGCCCAGGCACTGCCAGAACGCGCTAGCATGTTCCGGCCTGTGTGAGGAGTTAGGTAAGACGCCGAGGCCTCTCCCTCTCGCACTCTCTCGGCAATGCACATGATGGCGTCGGGGAACGAGATTGTGCAGAAGGGCCATGAACGCAGTGTTGCCGCGGGAAGTGACGGCGAACACGCTTGGCGTGCTCCAACAAGAGCTCGGGACGACTTACAGCAACATAAACTATATAGTTCCATGGTTACAACCTAATAATAAAAACATGCTCCGCACCCAGTACTGCAGCACGCCTGTCATTTGTGCAACAGAGAAATTATTTGCGGTTTCTCTTCTAACCATATGCGCATTTTCGCTGGTGATGCAAATTCTATACGCATATTATAAATTAAAAGTTCATTGTTTAGCGAAACGTAGTATTTCAACAAGGAATGATTAACTTTTCATTCATTAGG
Organism: Rhipicephalus annulatus; assembly: GCA_013436015.1. Classification (NCBI taxonomy): domain Eukaryota; kingdom Metazoa; phylum Arthropoda; class Arachnida; order Ixodida; family Ixodidae; genus Rhipicephalus; species Rhipicephalus annulatus. The sequence continues at coordinate 121,500 of WOVY01009992.1, forward strand.
ACATTTATGCAAATTCTGCCTGAATGCGACGGTGATCGCTTAGGGCGGGGCTTACATTTATAGGCTGTTGTAACCGACTCATTGTGAATTCAAAGTGTGCTCCACTTTCCAGGACTTGTTTACGTCGCACAAGGTAGCCGTGATAAACGGAACTTTTAGGTCGACCCACGCGCTCCTTCGCACGCTACTCGTGGTTTCCTTCATGGGACATGGTGTAATTTTTAGGGGTGAAGCTCTTTAAAAGGCTTGTCCGCCGCAGTACTTTTCCGTCGTAGCCCATGGCCTCCGAGATTGTGGGTACGTGGTGAGAACTTTGCTAACTTGGCGGGAACCACGCCGCACGCCCGCAACCTCGGAGGTCATGCGTAGCCACCCGTAGTACACGAAGTGTTCACTAGATAGCGCTCACATCGCTAGTACTCTAATCATTACTGCGCATGCTGCGTTTGAGACGTTTTGATTAACGGACGGACGAATGGACGGACGGATGAACTGATGGATGGGTGGATTGATGGATGGATGGATGGATGGATGGATGGATGGATGGATGGATGGATGGATGGATGGATGGATGGATGGATGGATGGATGGAAAGATGGATGGATGGACGGAAAGATGGATGGATGGATGGATGGACAGACAGACAGACAGACAGACAGACAGACAGACAGACAGACAGACAGACAGACAGACAGACAGACAGACAGACAGACAGACAGACAGACAGACAGACAGACAGACAAGCAGTCAGGCAGGCAGACAGGCAGGCAGGCAGGCAGGCAGGCAGGCAGGCAGACAGAGCAAGCTCCTTCACCATTATTCATATATGGCGTATCGACTGGACAAAATTCACGGAGGATTCACGGGTTCCCGATCTATACCTCCGCCGGAGCTTCGCCCACTCATCATCATGCACTCCGTGGATATGCAGGTTTTTATAGTTTCTTTGCTTACCCGGTCATGTTTATTATTATTTATTTTTACCTAAGACATTTCGCTCGGCTTCCATCTCATCACCTCGCCTCACTTCGAACTTCTAGGCCCCACTCAGCGTTCAGCGCAACTGTAGCTCAACATTGCGCAGTGCTTCCATCAGTGCACTTCACGAATGCAGCAAGGCCAACGACCATCGTGGTGTCTACACCCACTCAGAGCCCTTCTTACCATTCCTGGCATCCAAAATAAGAAAAGGTCGTCGCATCTAGCCCTGAAACAGGCCACATTACTCTTCCTGCAGGAGAAGCACAACGAACGCCTTCACATATACACGGATGGCTCCCTTCAATAAGCTCCGGAGGGGCGGTGGTCCTTCCCGCGAGGTCCATCACATTTAAATTCATGACATCGCATTTGACGTCGCCGATTGCTGCAGAACTTGCCACCATACGTACAGTTCTAGAGTTCATAGCTAAAGAACCTTCGGAAACTTGGTCTATGTTCTCGGACTCGAAGGCAGCTTTTCAATGCCTCATGTCACCCTTTCGCCATAAACCTAATGAACAGTTAGTAGCTGAAATAAGGCGTCTTTATCATCCAGCAATCAAGGAGCAACACAGCATAGTGTTCATTGGATACCAGGTCATTGTGGTGTATATGGCAATGACCGCACAGATGAGGCCGCTATCTGTACATGACGGTATACTCAATACACGCCCATCCCGTTCTCAAGAATCGACGCGACTAAAAGACTTTGTTCGCTTGCACGTGATCTCACACTATGGTACTGTGGAACTCGACAGAATTCACAAACGCGTGTCTGCATAACTTGGATCCTGATCTCCAGCTTCGTCTTCCCTCAGAAATATCTCGAGCTGAGGAGACTCTTCTATGCCGCCTGTGGATTGGTGTGGCCTTCACGAACGCATACTTCTATCTTAATGGAACAGCCAGCTCTTCTACATGCACTTACTGCAGCTGTGAAGAAACCATCGCCCACCTTCTATGCGAGTGTACACATTTCAACGCGCCAAGACAAGAACTTACTGAAGCTCTGGATAGACTATATGATCGGCCTTTGTCAGAACACAAGATTCTGGGTCATTGACCGAGTCCATCCTCAGCCCAGAAGGCTTCGGAAGCTTTGCTACGCTTTTTGCGGACAACTGGCCTCAGAGACAGACTTTAGTATCGTATACTTTTCGATTGTGCCTGTGCTCTTTCATTATTTTTTGTATTTTCTCTCCCTCTCTGTTTTCGCAACAGTTTTTTCTGTCATCTTTTATTCCCCTCACCCCTTTCCCCAGCACAGGGTAGCCAGTTGGTCTAAGAACTGGCTAACGTCCCTTTCCTTCCGCTTAATCTTTTCTCCTCCTTATCATTAGGCTTCTTCGACAAATACAATGTTTTTCAGTGTCTCTGCCACCAATGCCCTGTTAAAATGCTTGGTGACAATAAACGAAAGTATGTTGAGGCACACAGACACAATTAAACTGCCGCACTGACTGACACATACCTAGCACTTTTTATGTTGGCTAACTGTCGATCATATTGCGGTTTGTGTTGGCTACAGTCGCAGCCATGCATAACCCGGAGCATCGTATTTGTTTAATTTCACTTGACTATTCAAGGAAAGCGGGACGGCTCAGTGCTCTCCCATAGTTGAGTACCAAGTACTCAAAATCGTTAACCAGTTTTTCTAGACACTCTCTCGCCTAGCTTTGTGTGAAGGGACGGGACGGAACACAGCTCTTCCTAAAGTAGAGCACCTAGTGCTCCAAATCGTTCACAAGTTTTTCTAAACACACATATAGCCCCGTGCTTTGTTCTCCAGAATTTAATGTGCCCGTAGTTTTTTTTAACAGGGCCTCATGAAGTGCGAGGCCCATGGGGCATGCCCGCTTTCCTTAGTAGAGGAGTACCTATACTCAGCGAAAACTTCTCTTGGCGCTGAAAGGAAAACTACGGAGGCGAAGCTCCTGCACATGTATACCCCTATGCGAAGTAGTCTGTTTTGATTGATTGATATGTGGGGTTTAACGTCCCAAAACCACTATATGATTATGAGAGACGCCGTAGTGGAGGGCTCCGGAAATTTAGACCACCTGGGGTTCTTTAACGGGCACCCAAATCTGAGCACAAGGGCGTACAACATTTCCGCCTCCATCGGAAATGCAGCCGCCGCAGCCGGGATTCGAACCCGCGCCCTGCGGGTCAGCAGCCGAGTACCTTAACCACTAGACCACCGCGGCGGGGCAGTCCGTTTTGGCAGGCGCCTATAGTAATGCTATGGAAAGTGACGGGGGTGCACCATCAGCGTTTCATGTCGACGCAGACGCCGCTTAGCGTTTGAGGTGCACGTAAAAAGGCGGGACTTTCTCGCGCGTTCAAAAACGCGAAGTCACAACAAATAAAGTAAATACGACTATCTTAGTGGTGGGAGCTGCGTCCTCAGGTCTCAAATAGCGCTACGTAGAAAATAAAGGGGGGACTGCATATATTTTACGGTGAAAATAAATACGACTATCTTAGTGGTGGGAGCTGCGTCCTCAGGTCTCAAATAGCGCTACGTAGAAAATAAAGGGGGGACTGCATATATTTCACGGTGAAAATACGTGCGCTGCTGTGGAACTGTACATTCACTAGTGGTATAGATGTCCGCAATTTGGCTCTGTAGCCTTTGCTCCAATGCCAAGAAAAAGTTGTCACCGAGTATATAGTACTCTATATCGTTACCCACTTTTTCTAAACACACGAGTAGCGGACGCAAGCCCGGGCAACCCAGAAGTGCGCATCCTTTGTATCATGCAGGAAAGGAGAAGGCAAGATGAGACTCGTTACGCAAAGCAATTAAACATAGCCCTGAACAAGCCGTCTCTACAGACATCTGAGCGAGTAGAGGGACTCGTGTAGTGGCAGTCCTACCACCAAATCACACCCCAATGGCGATGGTGAAAGCCCGTCTCACGCGAGTGGCAGAGGTCGCGGCAATAGCCATAGCCATATCTAACGCACAAAGCAGGGGAGAATCAGTGGTGGTGCTCTCTGATTCACAGGCGGCATGCCGAATGTTTCTCCGAAATATATAAGCTACCTAGGGAGCAAAATTTTAAATAAGCCTATAACAGAAGATTATCACAATATCACAATGAAACCCTTTGTTGTCCACCTGACATCCTTCTCCAACAAAGGCAGCAATGAAGAGAGTATGGCCTTTCAAATAAAGACTTGCATAGCCAACAAAGCAGGGATCGGAGACGCATACAAAACCCGAGAGAATTTATCCCACACAATTTGGGGAACTATGTTCACGGTGTTCAGACACAGCGACACTCAGCCACATAACAATGGAGTGCACCAAAAGGCCCACACACGTTTATAGTCTACACGTTACTAACCAGCTGCACATAATACACAGGCGAGAGACATGGCTAGTGGACAAGGCCAAGCAGAGCCAAATAGCTTTGCTTGACCAGGCCCGGCGAGCCACTCGTGCCAGCGAAGCCCTAGACTAAGGGCCCCATCACAACTACCTGCATTTACCTCATTTTTTAAAATACAGTTTCTTCTTCCTCCTCCTAAAGCCTCGTACGAATAGCCGTTGGTTAGTCCTGTCCATGAACTCGTTCACGGCGTAATTTTCGTCGACGCGGCCTCATAAAATGTGAGGCCCACGGAATGGCTTTTAGATGCGGAAGCATCTTATACTCGCGCCTTGTAGTGCGCCGTCCGCACCGCCTTAGTTGAGCTAATTCATTACGTCTGATACAATAATCACTCGTTCTCTGCTACTGCAATATTCACGCGTTCATCAAGTATAAGGTTATTTGTTGCACTTCTAAAGCATACATGTGTCTGAGTTAAAACGGTCAAAGTTTCACATTAAATGCACCAGGAAGGTAAAGTATTGGTACGGAAACCAGTAACACAAACATGAGCTTGTACGGTAAAGTTAGCTATTTAAAACCTACGCGAGCGTCGGTGCACACTGAACCATGCCTGTGTATTCAGGCATGTCGGGACGGCTTTAAGCTCTCCCATAGTAGAGTACGCTGTGCTCTAAATCGTTACCCCCTTTTTCTAACCCCCCCCTGTCATCGGGACGGCTTTAAGCTCTCCCATAGTAGAGTACTCTGTGCTCTAAATCGTTACCCCCTTTTTCTAACCACCCCCCCCCCCCCCTGTTCTGTTGAGTGTTATTGACGTTTGTGGCAATAAATTTTTTCTAATCATGTGTCTAACTCTGTTACCAGCCACTAAACTGTTTTAGCGGGATGGCTCAGTGCTCTCCCATAGTTGAGTACGAAGTACTCAAAATCGTTCAACATATTAGATGCGGAAGCATCTTATACTCGCGCCGTGTAGTGCACCGTCCGCGCCGTCCGCACCGCATCTCGAACATTCGACAGCTGACGCGCGCGCATGCGCCGTCGCGCCGTCGCCCACCATCTGTGCCGCGCGCGCTTCTCCTTCGAGGACATTCGACAGCTGACAGCGCATGCGCCGTCGCGCCGTCGCCATCTGTGCCGCGCGCGCGCTTCTCCTTCGAGAACATTCGACAGCTGACAGCGCATGCGCCGTCGCGCTGTATATATACTCAAGGTCGGCGCTCGCTCGCTCAGCTGCCGCTCGTCCGTTGGTTCGTCGCAATAAATAAAACACCGCCCTTTCGCATACGTGCCGTACGTGTTCACTCATTTAACACCCCATTTCACAACCACGTTAACCAATTTAGCCATCGACCCAAGTAAGTCGCAATTTAACACCCATTAACCAATTACATGCTTCCGCATCCTCCTCAGTGTTCCCCCGAGGGAAGCTGCGGGCAATTTTTTGCTCTCCCATAGTAGAGTAGCAAGTACTCTGAATCTCTAACAACTTTATATAAACGCGTATACGCCCTTCAAAGTGATCGTACGGGACTGCTGCTCTTTTATGGTAGAGAAACAAGTACTGCATGTAAAGCATTAACCACCTCTAAGCACACACCCCTTGCTATCTGTAAAGTCTTTGCTAAACCTTCAACTTATACCGCACCGACACCGCGATCCGTATCAAATAACGGACACGAATGATGTATGGCCCAACCCGTTCGTACGTGACAGAAGCGTGAATACCATGGCCTAACACTGCAGAGAGGCCTGGCGTTATGGTTGCCTTCCTGCTGGTTGGTTTGATTTTCCCCTGTACCCCTTTCTGACCGGTTCTGCTTTTTTGTAATCACGCTCGCCTGACTTTTGTGGTGATAACAGCGCCGGTGGCGCCACGAATGGTTCAACAAACAATGACGGAAGAAGACCGCAAGGGGTCACCGCCACAACCCTTTCTTCTCTCTTATTCTTCTATATAGGCGGGTTCACGTCAATATCTCATTCACGTGACACGAACGCCACATCTGCCCGCGTCGTTCCCGAAATAGTAATCGGGCGCAATCGCCGCGTTACTCTTTCATCCACTTTTTTTTATTCTGGTAAGCGAGCGAGAACCCCACAGCAAATAACATTCACGGCAAATTCATCCGCGAAAAAAAACACGAAAAAAAAGTCAATCACTCATGCACGACTTGGCCGTTGTGGAATACATCCAGGGCATCACACGCTATAATCGGAAAGCAGTATTCGCTTTATTCCCGTCTGCCCCTCCCGCACGAACCTCCTGCGCCTCCCACGCATGCACATGCATCGACGTACAGGCTATCTCGTGCTTTTTTTTTGTTTCTTTAACCGTTAGCACATAGAGAACGTATGTGTTTTGCCGCGTGTCCACGCAGATTCCATGCATCCGTGTCGAGTATCCGCGCGGTAAAAATCACCGATTGGTCTTTTCCGCACCCCTCTCGTCGATGATGCATCGAAGGCCGGGTAGTTTTTTTTTTATCTCCGATGTTGCTGCGTTCGTTTAAGCTGTTTTTTTATTAGCAAACGCATTCCGTTATGTTCAGATGCGTTCACCGTTTCCGGAATTGCTATAGCGCTTGGCCATACCTGCATAAGTATAGCGCTGTCGGGCCATGGCACACAGGCATGCGCTATAGTGCGTGAAGCGCTTTGTTCACGACACATCTCTCTGTTCTTGTCAGATGATAGTGGTGTACAGTCGGGTGGTGCGAGAAGGAATGGGGGGAAATATGAACGAGCAAATTATCAATGAAGGAGTTTCCGTTATCGATCTTTTCTTCATCTTTTTATGGTTGCCTCACCACGTGCACACACACACACACACACACACACACACACACACACACACACACACACACACACACACACACACACACACACACACACACACACACACACACACACACACACACACACACACACACACATGGGCGCCTTAAAAGCAGCGCTTCATATGACCTTCACTGCACCATTCATTTTTTTTCAATCGAAGGCTTGCCCATTTTATAGCTTTGGTATTGATACTAATACGCAACCATGCTGAAGACGTGCTTCGTTGCAATGATGCACATTGTCTACGCAAAATGTCGAGGAGCTATTAATTAACTGTCCATCTGGTCGAGTTGTACATCAGCCTGGCGTCATGAGACTTTGTTATCCTGTTGCTGCTGGAAATAAATAAATAAATAAATAAATAAATAAATAAATAAATAAATAAATAAATAAATAAATAAATAAATGTAAAGAAAAGCTGCAAATCACGATGTAATTTCACAGGTGCGTTGAACGGAGCCACGGTAGTGGACGGGATGCCATATTAGGCCTAATTTCAGGGCCGACGAGGTGGAAGAATTAGATGTTATTGCACAGCTTCGTGGATTCGCGCGGCCGAGAGTGCATCAGGCTGCGTTCGTAGCACCCAGGCTCATACTGTTTCCTTTCAGTTGTGTCGAGGGCTGTGGACATTGTCGTGAAAGCAATACCGGAAACATGCATGGGGCGTGCTGCTCGACACTGATCTCCGGCCAGTCAACGACGCTCGAAATGAATAGAATGGACAGCTGTGGATTTGACGTGATGGTGCGATATTTTCTGTCATTTTCTGTTCTTTTCATGCAATTATCTGATCTGTTGCGTGATCATTTTATTTGGGTTATATGGATTTCTAACTACTGCTTTCCTGTTTGCTACTCCGAGCGAGATGCTTCGGATCCGCTTATTTCTTCTGCGTATCTGTGCCGAACTCCCTACGCTGGCGTTCGCGGACACGTGCACACGTGCGTTCCGAACGTACGAACTATCGGCTTATTTGTATCAGACGAACGATGTGCACGACGACAGTGCGCGAGACGGGGGGGGGGGGGGTGTGTTTGACACCAAGAAGGCGAGACATCAGGTGACGACAGGACAGTCACGTTAGTTAGCTACGTAGTTGAAGAGAAGACAGGCTTTAGAAATGTCTCTTGAACAAGACGAACAAAAGCGGGTGACAGAAAAAGTCCAAAGAGGGCAAAACTTTGGTGCACGAACTTGTTGGCATCCTCGCTAGTGCGACACGCATTCGGCAATATACGCCTCAATCTGTTGCGTCTTTTACTTGTCGGTCTTCTATTCCTTGCGCATGCACTGCCCGTTAAACCTCCGCATTCCTCTGTTTTCTTCGTTCACGTGCAACTCCTGCAGTCCCATTGAGTCAGCATGGCGCTTTACCTCAGAGGTCAACGAACAAGGTATACCCCGGGCGTGGGGTCCCGAAGGGTTGGGAAAAAAAAAAGACGGGAAATAAAAGCGATCGTTCGGGGAAACCGGAAGCGAAGGCAGGGGTAACTGACCCCTTCCCGACCGCTATACGTAGGTTCCCAAAACGTTTGCCAGTCCAGACAGCAACGGTTGTGGAGTGTTTCTTTGTAAGTTCTGGTGCCTCTGACGTTGTGGCGTTTTCGAACTTTCTTAGGAACACACGTACAAGCACGAGGGGTTTCAGAACGTGAACACTGTAATTTGATTACATAATGTGATGCGCAGTTACTTCGAGTTACCTTATTGCACGAATGTGTTCCTTAACACGCTCGAGCATCAACGCATTGCTTCTCTAACTTAATACACGAGCGTGTAATCTGCATTGTCGCAACGCAGGGAGCCCGAAGAAAGTGCGAGAGTTGAGCAGGCTTTTTTTTGTTTCTCTTGTGTTTTCTCTTTCCTTCTTTCTTTGTCTCTTTTCCAGATTTCTCTTTGTTTTTAATTTCTATTTATTTCTATCACCATCAAAGCACCCGAAGGGCAAAAGGAAGAAGAGTTTTCCTTGGCGCGAGCCCACGCTATAGCATTGATGTATGCTCCGGTCTTGCTTGCGTCACTCCAATTGAGCGACGCCGACAGCATACGATCCCAACCCTCCACCCTAAAGTGCTCAGCACTCAACATAGTTAGTTATTACCTCCATTCGTTTTTGAAGTTCGTCATATGACGAAGTTCGTCATTCTGGCGAACTTCATGACGCCGGTAAGGTGATTAATGTGACCGCAATTCAATTGAGGTACAGGCAGGCCCCAGAAACTCAGCGCTATAGTTTCGGTTTCAAGGAACATGCACGCTCACAGTGCTTGCCGGGCATCCAAAGATGTAGTTGAGCGGAATGAGGTTCATGTGCATGTTCGCATTGGTTGGCTTTCACAAGTTTTTCACGGAGAAAATTTGAGGCTACAGTGAAGAACTTGCTTTGGCTTACATGTCTCACTTTATTTCTTGTTTTGTGAATTTTAAATCAGGCAAAGCGCGGGTGCTGGTTGAATGGAATTCGTACAGCGGTTGCCTCCGCTCGTTCTCGCCACTCGCTCAGCGATATTACACTGTGGATCGCGCTGAGTCATGTCGCTCGGTTGGCATTCCAACTACGGGAAAGGTAAAGACAAGTTGTGGCGGGAATACAACGGAATCCACATGTGAGCTACGCCGAGCAAGTCAATCATGCATTCGACGAAAATGGTTATCGTGCAACATATGTTTTCTGCGATTCTGTGGTGTGTTCAGGCGAAGATTTCCAGTTCCACAAAGTTTTTTTTTATGTTTTCTAGTGAGAACTGGTGAGAGCATGTATTTGGACACATTGTTCGAGCAGGTATTCAATTTTCTCATTTCACATTCTCTCTTCAGCAAATTCTGATCGCTTGAAGCCTTTCCGTGCCTCTGAACTTCAGTATCGTTTGGTACTCAAGTTCTGTAAGAAAACTACGAGCGCAGTGATAACAAACAGGACTGAGTCAAATACGACGTGTATACTCGTGATTGTTTATCACTTTCGCATTAGTTTTGATACTCTGGATTCAATGTTTGCTCTTTATGCCCACATGTCAGCTGCAAATAAAAGCTGCTTTTGTAGATTGACGTTTTGACGCTCTTTGTCTTTTTTTCTAAGAAACTTGCAATAAAAAGTTCATTTTACTTGCATCCATCGAGTTTCGTCTCACTGAGAAATCGTTCAGCATAACTTTGGCCACTTCAGAGCACACGAGCAAAATAAAATAAAAATAAATTAGTTAACAAGATTTTACGAATGGCCACATTGCCCAAGCTGCCAGCGGACCTAAAAGAAGGGGCATGGTGGTGCGTGGCGGCAGTTAGAAATCGAAGAAGGCGTCTCATTTCTGCAGCCCAATTTAGGGAGCACGGCGCAGCGCCTCTGAAAGAAGGAACGAACACATTCCGCTTGCATGCGAAGTAGGGAAGGAGAGTTTACGTGCGAACTTTCCTCCTTTCGATTTTTCGTCCTTTCCCTCTATTTGGTGACCTCACCATTGACGTCATTAAAGATATGTTCTGTTCGTAATTTACTTCTAGCTGGATGCCCGGCCGCCGCCAGTGGTGAAAACAGCGCTGCCACTATGTATCAGATAGGCAGATCAATATGTGGGGTTTAATGCCCCAAAACCACCATATGATTATGAGAGACGCTGTGTGGAGGGCTCGGCAAATTTCTACCACCTGGGGATCTTTGAACGTGCACCCAAATCTGAGCACACGGGCCTACAACATTTTCGCCTCCATCGGAAACTACAGCCGCTGCAGCCGGGATTAGATCCCGCCACCTGCGGGTTAGCAGCCGAGTATACCATAGCCACCACAGACCACCGCGCCGGGGCCGCTGCGTATCAGCATGAGACGTATAGGAGTTTCTGCCCCCTGGTATACAAACTCGATTGGCCAATGTTCGAGCAAATATCGGTTGTGAATTGTCTCATACTTAGCTTCGCCGTGTAATGGCCTTGACGTCGTTGTCTTGCATGACTTTTGTATGCGACCAAGTGATATAATTTTGTCTTATTCATTCTCGACTGTGCAAACAGACATAACAGCGTGTGAAAGGCAAGCGCGAAATCTTGCTCGGCTCATACGCTGAGTGATGCCAATTTACACGTGCTCCGTGAAGAACTGGAGAGAAGTGAAAGACGGACGTACGGATGGACAGACAGACAGACAGACAGACAGACAGACTGACAGACAGACAGACAGACAGACAGACAGACAGACAGACAGACAGACAGACAGACAGACAGACAGACAGACGGACGGATGGATGGACGGACGGATGGACAGACAGACAGACAGGCAGGCAGACAGACAGGCAGACAGACAGACAGACAGACAGACAGACAGACAGACAGACAGACAGACAGACAGACAGACAGACAGACAGACAGACAGACAGACAGACAGACAGACAGACAGACAGACAGAGCGAGCGAGCGAGCGAGCGAGCGAGCTTTAATGAAGTCCTGAGGGACTAGCCGCGGGAAGGACCCGCAGGGGCCATCGGCTCACCGCTGGCTGTTCCCGTGTCATAATCGTTGAATTGATTTTTACGTTACACATTTGTGCAATGCTGAACTTCCATCAACAACTGCTCAGTGGGTGAGAAGTGTGGCAGCTTGGGCTAGTTGGTATGACATGACGATAGTTATAGCGCAAGAACAGAACGACGACAAAGAGACAGCGTTTTTCGTGTCCTTCTTGTCTCCATGTCGTCGTTCTGTTCTCGCGCTTTGACTATCATCATGCTCCATGGGGCCACGTTAGACACATCAGGCGCCAACGTTTTCGTAAGCAAGATTGTTAATCGCCCAGTGTGCTGTAGTTAAAAAGTTCCGGTAAATTTCGGGCATTGTGAGAATAAATTTCATGCGAAGCATTCAGCGAGTGGCTGCATGCCTGTGCCACTCGAATCTTCGCTATAGGGGTGAGTGGCCTGTGCCACTTTTTTTGTCCTTGTATGCTTTGAACCATTCGTCATGAGGTTTATCAGTAACTTCAGCAAATTGAGTATACAGCTTGCTGAGCCATCAGAGTGCGTATTTAATGTTGTTTACATAGTTATCGCAGCGATAAGACAACTAACAATGCTATACATTGAATTGATGTTGCCCCCTACGACGTCTGTCGGACGTCTGTCTATATGGGAACATTTTCCTAAAGCAGCTTCAAGCACTAGTGTGGCTTGCTTCTCTGGGGTGATGCTTGTCTACCACCATGGATAACATGGTTCGAATCAGGCTAGAACGTGATTTCATAACCCTGTCTCGCTCGAGGTTTAAACGTGCCGTAGGTATGAAATTATCAATATCTTCGTGAACACGCTCTATTCGCCCCCTCCATCATTATTGTTCCCTTTTGCTTCGCTACCAGAATACGTTTACCGATCTGTCCGGTGGACGCAATAAATGTGAAGGGGAGGGAATGAGTACACGGAAAGAGATAGACATAAAGATAGGAATTCTCGGCGAGGTGACATTCAAACCCGCGTATCCACGATCCGAAGACGAGCATCGTAATCACTCGGATGTCCAGGCAGGCGCAGAGCGCAGCATGGTCTTGTATAGTGGGAGGGTGAGAAATTGAAGTCAGGGTGAGGAGCACTAATGTGAGGGGAGGAAAAGAGGAGAAGAGAATATCTACAACGCAAGAGAGAAACAGACAGAAAGTAAAGAAAAAAAAGATTAAAGGCGACTACAAAGTGAGACAAAGACATTGAAGGAAAAAGAAAATGAACAGAAAAATGAAAGAAAGAGAAAGAAAACAAAACTAGACAAAAAGAGACAGAAATATAAAAACCTAGACACACGCAAACGAAAGACTGGAAAAAAAAGGGAGCTATCGTTCAGTATATTATGGCAATCGGTGGCAAAGAAAGAAATCGCAGGGTAAAAGCCAAGCCAAGCCAGCAGCCAAGTGCACCTTGGAGATTACCATTCCTGCTATGATGCAGTGATGCACGAAGACATAGACTGCCCTGTGCTGGGAATTCTACATTGTTTTTCCACAGAAGATGCAGAAAATATTTGATGTAATATGCCCCTTGGTTAGTGTTGGCAGTGGTGTGGCGAACTGTACTGCGTGTGCTCACACATCCCCTAAAAACGAAAGTAATAAAAAATTTATTTTTCTTTAAATCCTGTCCACTTTTTTTGTTACAAGCACACAAGCAGTGCGTTGCCAGGAAGCTCTGGCCATGTGTTCAGCGTCTGACAAGAATAACTATTGATTCCCAACTGGAAACATGAGCAGTTGCTCCTCACTGAGTAACTACGAAAACGTGCGAGTAACGGTCAAGACTAACCGTTTGCCTTCGGGGAGCAATGGGTGGGAGTAATGGTTGGTTCTCGGAGAGCTACTGGAGGGTGAACTGTTAATCCCCCGAAAAAGGAACTGAAAGGAAAGCAACGGTCCGTCCCTCTGCAGTTACTCCTTTTAGGGGAGTAATGGGAGTGGCAATGCAATTGCTCCCTGAAATGAGCAACCCATATACCCCTGTTGCTCTCTTTTGGCTTAGAGTGAGCTATAGTGCAAGCTGAGATGACTTTTTTTTTATTCTTTGAGTCTATGAAGATTTCAGTTGACACGGAATGCTATACCTTGTAAGCACATACAATGTCTATTCTCGCCATTTCTGGATTGATTGCGTGGAATACATACCTGCAGCCCATGGGCCGCGGTAAGCCGTAACACGTTAGTAATGTGACCTGTTGATCGCGTTCGTTATACACTCTTGTGTCCTCCGGCACGTTCATTTTCGGTTTAAACAAATTCAGATGAAGGTGGCTACAGACGGATGGACTGACAGTCACTAGACAATATCGTATGCGTAGACCGTGGTATCTGCGTAGTATAATTCTGACTGCAAACTCTCTCTGTCGCCAATTTGCGGTATGAAAATGCTGACCATTTGTGCAGGCTCCTAGAATCGACTTTAAGGCTGCGGAGAGCCGTAAGTTTTTGCCCGTACACGGTATTTACACTGTGATATCCTGAATTACAGTGTTATTCCTCCCGCTGGCATCACCACCACACCAGAACTGCATGGCGTGATTGAGCTATCGATGTAGATGTGCACCTGGTTAAGGTGCAAGAAGAGTAGGCTCAGTTGTTTAATTGCAGGGAAGACAAATCTGTCTGTCTGTTCCTGTGTCTATGTCTGTCTGTCTGTTCCTGTGTCTATGTCTGTCTGTCTGCTCGTGTGTCTATGTCTGTCTGTCTGTTCGTGCGTATATGTCCGTCTGTCCGTATGTCCTTCCACCCGCGCGCCCGTCTGTCCGTCTGTCCATCCGCCCGTCCGTCCGCCCGCCCGCCTGTCTGTCTGTCCGTCTGTCCGTCCGTCCGTCCGTCCGTCCGTCCGCCCGCCCGCCTGTCTGTCTGTCTGTCTGTCTGTCTGTCTGTCTGTCTGTCTGTCTGTCTGTCTGTCTGTCTGTCTGTCTGTCTGTCTGTCTACGCGGGGACACTTCGCTCGCCGTTCTCACTTTTTCAGCAGTGTCCACTATCTACTGCCAGCACCACCAGAATCAAAATCGACGTGCCGCTCCAAAATAATGACGTCACGTGACGAGACTCTCCCGCACATGACAGTGACCGGGAATTCCGCGATCACATTCTTATAACAGAGTTTCGCGCACTTTTTCGTGCCACAGGCATCCGGTACAGCAGCAGCTGGCTGGACGAAGAAAGGAAAATGCTAAGACAGACGCGAAACAGACTAATTCAACTGCTTTCGAATAAGTAGGGTCAACACTGCAACTCTTAGTGTGCCCTCATCTCTCTCAAACACACACACACACGCACACACACACACACACACACACACACACACACACACACACACACACACACACACACGCATGCACACACAAATCAGCGTGCGTAGAAGTTCACACTCACAATCGTGACAGAAAAGTAGGCGCCTATGGTCAAAATGATCCACAGGGGAAGGCACTAGGGCGACGCTCGATTATTCAGTCTCCCTTCCGCACCTCCAAGAAGGCACGCGAAAGCATGCGTACACACAGCTTCGATCGCACGACCGCATGACCAGCTGCTGCACGTTCAGCATCGCAGAGTTTCTTGAATGGAAGGATGAAAGCCCGTCAACCACATGTGTGCAACGCAAGGGTTGAAAGACCGGGTCGAGTAATAAAAGGAAATATGGATTTAAAAAAAATTACACCAAAAAATGATCCACCGCGATACGGACACGAACACAATGCTCGCTCCGCCAGAAGATGGCGAATCCTCAACACGCTACATAATAAAAGCGCAAGACGCCAGCGAATCCGCCCGCGCCGTAAGAATGGGGGAAAGAAGGAGTTCCGAAACGCAATCTGTCCTTTTTATGACGTTTCCCGTAGTAGTCGCCGCTAGGGGGACACGCTTACTATTTATATACGTATATCTGTACCGTACACTGAAAACTGGAGCGGCTGTGCTTTTAGAATGGGCTCGGACATGCGGATGCAACGCGATTTCGGGGCTCTTCGAAGTCCGGTGCGGCTTGCAAGAACGGCGTGCGTGAGGCCTGTAAGAACACAACAAAAAGTAAATAATAAGAGAGGTGGTTAGGATGACAGAATTGAGGGGTTTTGAAGAGAGCGATCCACGTAGCGTGAGTACTGGACCTCTAGAGGGGGGGGGGGGGTGAAGCTAGAAACCACGTGACCATCCCTCGCTGCCCCATCGTGAAGGAACGAAACTAAAACCACGCAGCGACCTTGAAAGGGTTCAACAAATGGTCCGACGCCGCTGCTGCTTCTATGCTTGCGCGTGGGAAGCCTCGATGTAAAAGGGTTGCGGAATAACGAAAAACGGAGGGAAAAAAAACAACCTTTTTTTGACAAGCCGAAATATGAAGGATGGGCAACGGTTAGAAGAAAGGAAGAAAAGAAAGAAACCCGCTCAAACACACAAAAAGCGACTCCTTAAAAGCATCGTCGTCAAAGGGTAGCTGCAGCAGCTGACGGGGGAAGGGTGAAGTAACAGGAATGGAGTAAAGAGGGAAACTGTACGTAAGCTTCGCCGCGGGGGTGGTTTCTTCGTTGCGAAGGCGCGCGGGGGCGGCTACAGGCGCCGGTTTGGGGGTGGGGGGTTACCCTTTAGCCAAGTCGGAGAGGAGGGACTTCCCATGAAAGGGTTATGCTACATTGAGGCGCAACAGGTTCGCAACCAGTTGTAGGGTATAAAAGGAGTCCCGAGAGCGCGCACGCGAACCTCCGACAAAAGAGAGGGGAAACAGCGGGATGGATAGATAGACAAAAAGGGAATCCCTCCAGCTTCCCCCCTCCCTCAGCTTTTCGAGCTTCAGCCGCTACTCCTGTGTACGCTCGCCAAACTTCCCTCCTGTTTTTTTTTTCTTTCGGAAACCTTGCATTCTTTGTACGTTGTTGTTTTGTCTCCCTCTCTCATTCGACGGCTTTTTGCAGCGACGGCCGTATTTCATCTTTCCGAGCGGCAGAAGCGCGGGGAAAGAACCCCCGCTGTGCTTTCTTTCGCCGCGGTTATGCATATGCCATTTTTCGGGCGACGGTGGGTTTTTAGAAAAGTGGCAATAAGGTAAAAAGCAGGAGGTTGCAGAAGAGAGCTTGCGTGGGTGTGCGTTATGGCGCCAGTGGGGGAAGAGTATGACAGGTAAGCACCATAACTTCGGTCGCTGTTACGGGGGTCCCATTTCGGACGGCGCAGTAGTGGATGGTTCCTTTCTGAGAAGACGCAGAGAAGCGAGCGAGGGGGCTGGCTCACTCCGAAAAGAGTGGGGAAAAGGAAAAACGACCGCGAAAATAATTTTCAGAACATGTTTACGGGAGCATTGCGAAGGAGAACAGGCGGAGAGAACGAAACGCATGGCTGTGACCACGAAGACGGCGCTTCAGGAATACGAACAACTGAAGGAGAGCCGGGAAGAGCTTCTGCAGCTGCCTAGGAACAAGGGAAGCCAGTGAGGGACGGTCTCCTAGATAGCCTACGGCTCTTCATGCCTCAGGCGCGTGCACAGGTTGAAGGGCGTGATGAGAGAGAAGGGCGCCTTCTCCCCCCCCCCCCGATCATGCAATTGGGGTGTCATGTCTGCTCCATACCTCTAATACAGGTGTCTGAAACCCGCGAACCGCATGCGGCCGTGAATCTCTCACTTGCGGCTCGTACATGTTCCTCTAATATTTTTTTACCCTTAATTTGCGTAATAAGTAGTGCATCAGCTAGACTGGCACCATGGTTCTAAAGGATTGCTTTCGTGAGGCACCCCATGTGGTCACTATGTGTTAAAACGTAACCGTTAAACGAAAACATTTCAGAATCGGCGTTAATATTTTGCTCTTGTTTGAAGGTACATATTGACATGTTGTTGGATGAAATCCTGGTCGTAGTCTTCTTCAGAAATGACCCGTACACTCTAAAAAGATATCGAGTAAAAATGGTGTCTTTTTGTCCCACAACAATAATCGTCATCAGGCTTGCGTGCGCTTCCTTTCTTGAAAACTCGGCGCTGGCCACTTTTCTATCGAGAATGCAATGTAACCCTGATAATGGGCATGTCGATTGTGACCGGAGTGTACCGGGCGCGCGGCGATAGCGCAAGGATGGAACGCATTATAGAGGCCGATTATTGTTGTGGGACAAAAAGACACCCTTTTTACTCGCTTTTTTTAGTGTATATAAGGTACGGGAATAGTTTTTTTTTTCAATGACAATAGGCAGCTTTAGAATAGCGTAAGTGCACGTTGTGGCCGTGGCGTTTGCGTATGGGCACCATATGAGTGCTGGAATAGCGTTTGCCCCCGTAAACGCTGCCAGCGCACTCGCAGCACACTCGCTCACCGCTTGATTGATTGATTTGTGGGGTTTAACGTCCCAAAACCACCATTTGATTATGAGAGACGCCGTAGTGGAGGGCTCCGGAAATTTTGACCACCTGGGGTTCTTTAACGTGCGCCCAAATCTGAGCACACGGGCCTACAACATTTCCGCCTCCATCGGAAATGCAGCCGCCGCAGCCGGGAATCGAACCCGCGACCTGCGGGTCAGCAGCCGAGTACCTTAGCCACTAGACCACCGCGGCGGGGCTCGCTCACCGCTTTGCGGGCCTTGCGGGCCGCACGCTATTTCACACTTTCTGTGGGTGAACCGCAACCGCGAACGCCAGTTCGTGGTATACGACGCATGCGCAGTGGCAGCGACCGCACCGCGAAGGCTTGTGGTATGCTATCTTGAAGCTCCTCTTGCGGCACTAAATTCTGTGTCTGCGGCCCATTTAGTGAGATGAGTGTGATACCCCTGTAATAATGGATTATACCTTTTTTTTTGTTAATGTTTGATAAAGTGCGTTTCGAAGGCCCTTATTCATCCAGTAATGCCGAAAGTTGGGCGAATTGGTAATAGTTCATGTTTGCATATGAAGCAGAGCACGACGACAGACACAAAAGGAGCAGTGTCCCTATCGTTCCTTTTGTGCTTGTCGTCGTGCGCTGCTTCATATGTAATCATGAACTAATCTATCCATCAATTTTATATTGAGCAGAGATATGGCGTCACAGGTTTCTGACAACAACGCCGACCGAGGCCCCCTTATGTACCATTCCAAGAACTGCTTAATTCACACTTCTACTTTCGAAAAGCTGGGATCCGAAATCATGCTGCTTTAATAAATGCGTCCTTGCTTCATTCTCAGTTCGCATTCATCGCGAAACTTCTTTTTTAAACGGACTTGACTTCTGTGCGAGCGGGTGAGGAAACTTGCCTGAGGTGAAACTTGCCAGACCCCCCTACCACTCTGCATGATGGGTAACCATGAGTATGCCTACGCTACAGTGTACACTAGAGAACTGTAGAACCTCCCACTGTGCCTATATCCTTCGTGGTTTCGTTCCCGGCCACGGTGGTCGTATTTTGGTGGGCCCGTGTACTGTGTGACGTTATAGCACGTTAAAGAACACCAGATGGTCGCGATTTCCGGAGCCCTCCTCTCTGGCGTCCACGCGCCACGGTGGTCTAGTGGCCAAGACACTCGGTTACTGACGTGCAGGTCGCGGGATCGAATCCCGGTTGCGGTGGTCGCATTTCCGGTGGAGGTTTAAGTGACTGAGTTCCCGTGTGCTTAGATTTAGGAGCACGTTTAAGAGCTCCGCGTGGTCGAAACTTCCGGTGCCTTTCGGTAGTATGTCCATCATAATCATATCGTGATATTGAGACGTTGAACTTCACATATGACTGACACCTATGTCTTGAGCTTTTCTGCTCGCTTCCATAGACTTGACCTTCAAGAAGGCGCTCATGTTCGTTTTCCGCCCTGTTTCTCATCTACTTCTTGTTACGGAAGACAGTGTACATGTGAGTCACTATACCGAAGTTGCTTTTCTGGCGCCAAACGCCCCGCGCGCCCACATTTTTCGCGCGCGGGCTGCTCAATTCAACAGAGCGTTTTAGCGGCGGGACCCTAAGCGGCTTGCTTATACGTAAGCCCTTGCGTCCCTTATTATCCCCATGGGTGAGGCTGGGAGTACATATGGAATAACACTTGTCTAGAGCACCCGGCCGGCCGCTCCAGCGGCCGTTTTCTGCTGGAATGTGTAAAGATATGGCGTTGTGTTGAGAGTTGCGCCAGTTTTGAGTGATATTTTTTGGAATGCGGTTTACCTGTGTGGTTCCCAACAATGGTTGTATACAGGTATACAGTTTTTAGATATGCGCATATTTTTGATGGAGGTTACGTATGCTGGATGTACGCCCCACGCGTATATTGTTAAACATATATCATCGATTTCCGTTGGGGTATCTCTAAAATAGTAATAATGGTGTTGCGGTGGCCTACCTGAACGCGTTGCTAAAGGAAGTCGTGTCCTCATCGCACGGACGAGAGTTTTGCACGGCAGAAGTTGAGAGCCTGCAGCAGTCAAAGCTTCCTGAACGTCATTTAGCCGTCTTAAGCCAAAGGATCATACAAAAGATGAAGGTAGAAGCGCGGAGCGTAAATCAAGTGAAACGAAAGGACGTCGCACAGTTTGTAAACATTCCTTGCACGTTCGTGGGGCATCCCAATGGTTAAATAAAGTGAGTAATTCGGGTGAACTGTGTTTTTCTTTTCTGCAAACAAGTTTGGGCGGATTTGAACGACCGTTGATAAGAAATTATTAAGGGCAGAGCGAGCGGGACCATGGGTATGCTATCAAGCACTCCGACAAATTGGTCGAGTGTGGCAGGCGAGTAGTGTATCGTATAACGTCATCGTGTGGAAAATGCTGTGTCGGGCAGACGAGCCGGCGTTTGAATAACAGATTATTATACCATAAGGCTGCATTGAGGGGGACACATTGTGCTAACCTTTGCAGGGAGTGCGGCTGCGCACCGGGGCTAACCGAAGCTTAGATGCTTTCAAGCTTAAAAGGGAAAGTTGCGCGAGATATTGAGGAAGTGTTTTATTATTATTATGAATAAATCTGACGAGACACGCGCAGTAAGGCGCTCTATCACGTTGCATTCCACCGAGATTACTTGAGCGCATGCAGTTAATTGAATTCTCGTTTGCTCATGTGACTCGTGACTTTGCTCACGTGTACACATGAGTGTGCTTTTCGAATAAAATCAGTCTAGATTGCGTTGTAATTGCGTAGACCTTCTCTAGTTTTTGTTTCTTCTTTGCGCCACGTCTACCGTAAGACGGACGCCGTAATGGTACCAAACACGGTCATACTGCGTGGTAGGTCCTTGTGCTCTAAGTTAAGCATGAACGGAAGCATGTGGCTGACGCGAGGTAGAAGCCGCGGCCAACAACAGCGTCGACAGCCAAGCGTTGTAAGAACGTAAGAGCGTGCCCACGTAAGCTCCTTGGTGTCTCCAGTACTGGACCTCCCTAACAAATTACTGTTCCCGTAGAACCAGGAGCGCGCTGAGAAGATGCGAGTGCACGCACAGAAAAAAAGAATGGCGAACAAACGGAAATAAAAATGGCACGCGGTGCAGAGGGAGCACACAGCAACACCGAAGCGCCGCACGGCTTCCTCAGTTGCGCCAACCGAGCAAGTGATTGCCACAATGCGCTACTTCTCTCTCTCTCCAGCCCATATTTTTCGACGAAAGACAGCATCCTGCGCTGTTATTAGGATTGCACTTTCGAAAACGACCCCTTGCGAACCTTATTCTTGCGTGCTGCCCCAAACACCGCGACGAACGAGTGCGCTGGTTATGATGAATGTGACGGGTTTTCGAAGGCCGCCCCGCACAACGCTACGACAGGCCGAAAAGACCGCCGGTATCTTTTTTCTTTCATTTTTTTTTCTAGTTTGTGCGAGAATTAGAACGTACAAAGAAAAAAGGAATGGTTTCCCTTTATGCAACCCGTTTCGGCAGGTTTGCCATTGCCACTGTTGTTGTTGCTCGTTTCCCCTTTTGCGTGGCCACGACGAAATTGGCTTGTCAAGGTGTCTGTCGTCTTCGCGAAAGTGAACGAAGCAATTTACTATACGGGGAAGCAGCCCTTTGCAAATTTCTATAAGCCGAAAGCCTTAGACGTCTTGTCAAGCACGAAAGTTAACCATCGGTGGCGACGAAACGAGTAATGAAAAAAAAAATCATGTGATGGCTTTATGATACATTACATCGTCATGACGCAATAACCTCCCTGCCTTTCCTCTCTCTCTCTCTCTCTCATGACGCAAGTATGCACAATGACGTGTCTACAATCCTACTTAAAATTAACTAGAGGCGACTCTGGTGCGGCGATTGTTGAGCGACCGTGAAAATGGTGGGTAGTACACAAATTTGGCTCTAGTCTTCGTGCTTTCGGCTTCAAACGCATTTGCGGATTGGTTCATTGCCGCGTTTTGGTTTAGCTTCGAACAAAAGTACGGACCGTTGCGAACATTGTGAAACGATTTGGATTAGCTTAAAAAGGTCAAGGTGGCGAAGCGCAACTGCTAAACATTTGCCGATTGTCGTCTCGGGACGAAAGCGGCTCCAAGCCACGCCAGGCCAGACAGAGCCAAAAGAACGAAGCTAAGACAATTTTGTGAACTGCCCACGCTGCCTGAAGCGCTGTGCGTTGCAGCTTTTATAGACACCAGTGCCAGAGTTCCCTCTATCTAGGAAACTCATGGTTACAATGGTGTCACATCACGTGCTGTCACATGATGACGTCATCACGTCATATCGTCACTTGACCAGAAAGTTCACCAATCACCTATCTATCTTTATAGCGTCGTTTCGGAACGTTTCAATGAATAAAAAAATCACAGTATATCCACGAGATGAATCATGACGAGTGTGGCAAAGCGGATGGATGGACGCTCGGACGGACGGATGGACGGACGGATGGAAGCACTCCAAGTACCACCATTTCGCATCTTGCATCAAATAGTCCTCATATACAAGTACCGTCATCCAGCAAGCATTTTCAAGTACTAAACGAGAGGTGGCTACTACGACGATAGCGACAAGGAAAATACCACACACGGCATAAGGAGCGTCAGTCCAAAAAAATAAATATAGCATGCATGGTTAGCTTTCCTCTGCATGCTTGGCATAACGTCGATTCCCAAGGTAATTTTTCGTTAGACAATCTGCATATGTGTGCTCACATGTTCGCGGCAAGTTCTATTTATACGTGTTTTCTTCCATGTCTCTCCGTGGATTTTTATCTAGCTGTGTGAGCGAATTCTGTGTCGTCATATTCGTAAACCTATGTCCCGTAAAAAAGAGTTCTGTTCAACTGTACAGATATTAGTCTTTTTAACATATGATGTAGTAGCGCCAATTCGACGGAACGCAGAGGTGAAGAAGAAACACGAGAGTCGCTACGCTCGCAACTAATTTCATTTCTGAAGCAGCGCTTCATATATATAACACAAATCCCTAGCGACACAGAAAAGAACTACGAACATTGTATCGTTGCCAAAAAACATCTTTTGCGCACATTCGAGCAATAGTACACGGCACATAAGCTGAGACACGTTAGATGATATAACAAATGTCAACGCTAGGTATCATTAAGAGCATTGGCTTGGATTTACACGTGTCTCAAACAGAATTGAAACAGAATGAATCAATGAAGGATATCAGTCTTCTGTTATGAAATCAAATTTTATAAACCCACGTGTCTGAACCTTTGCTCCAATCTCTCTGAGAAGGCACAGTCTCAACGGGTGAACTTGCAATGGCTTTTAGCATTGATTAATTGTCGCTGCCTTTTAAGTGCGCAGCATTCACTTTAACAGCCATGCTGTCGTATGCTGTCGTTGTCGCCTGGTGTAACGCTGACAAAAGGACATGCAGCATTGCCAGCTGTAGCATAATGAGCGCTCGCTTGCATCAAGGAGAAATCTTCCTACTTTGTTCCAGCGCCTTGGTGATGATATTAAATGCGTAGGACATTGCTGCTATGGCTTGGAGAACACGGCACTAGCCATGTATAAAAATGAAAGAAGCAAGCAAGCGACAAATGAATAAAGGAAAAAAGAAAGAAAACGTAGGAAGAAAAATTGAAATGAAAAACGTCAAAACATTGAGAAAAGCAAAGGACAGAACGGAGGAAAAAAAACAGAGAAACAAAGAAGGTTGCCCAGCTTCACTCTAGGCTAGGCACCAGTTATCCAATCTGCCTTCAATTTTTTTTTCTAAATCAGTCTTTTCAGAGTTTGATCCAAAATTGATCGCTTTGCAGTTAAAGACAGCTTAGAACGTCTGAGTGTGTTACGTGTGTTGAGTGTGTAAGAACATTAAGAAAATTAAAAAATATAATCACGAATATCCATAAGTACATCATGCCAACAGTCTTAACTATCGATCTAACCATTCGGAACAAAAAGATTTGGCAACACTACAGCTGCGTGTTTAGGCTGTGCTGGACCTTTTCCCCCAAAACGGGAAGTTGTGTTATTTCAGGAGCTTGCATTTACTTGAAATCTGATGACATCAACTCGTACTGGCTGTTTTCAATTCATTATCACCAACAGCCTTATCACCAACAGCATTATCACCAACACCAGGGCAAATGCCTCTCCCGTGATGCGCCAATCAACCCGACCTTGTGCTTTGTGCTGCTGCGTTATACCAGCGAACTTTTTACTCTCACCGGCCCACCTAACTTTCTTCATGTTTTTGTCTTCTCTGGGAATCCAGTCAGTTATCCTTAGTGACCAGCGGTTATCCTGCCTACGTGCTACGTGCCCGCCCCATCTCCAAGTGTTCTTCATTTCGATATATGATATTCTCAATCCAGGTTTGTTTCCTGACCCACTCTGCTCTTTTATGCTAGCTCATCACACACGATGATGTCAAGTTAAGCATCAAGTTAGGATATTTCACGGACTATTTATTTGTTCGAACGTTACTGGCATTCATGCAACGAAAAGGAAATGAACGGAAATCTGGTTTCCAGAAAAGCAAGACGTAAAAGCACACCGTTGTCGGTTTGAGAGACGCAACAAAAAAGACCATAACTGTTGAACGAATTCTAGAACCATAATTTTTTTTCTCCACTAGAATTATATTCTATAGAATATTAAAAAAGTCACTTGTTTTTCTTTTAAAAAAAGCTTACACTGGCCGTGTAAAGCCTAAGAAACAGCGAACCTTCTTGGTCTTATGGGCTTAACTTAATGTAACCTTCTGTCCAAGACCATGCAAGGGTGCCCAACTCCAGCGCCCCAACTAGCCTAACTAGACCGACTATAGCGTAACTAGAATCACTACTAACATTAGTGACGACTATCTACGCCGGTAGGTGTGCAAATAGGCATCGGAGCAGAGGGTTTGGCAACGCGTGATAAGCATTGGCACGGAGGGTTTTCGCTGACGCCCGACGTTTTACTTCGAGGTTTAAGAGCTTCGCTCCTAAAAAATAACGTCGTCCGAAAGGGTGGCGACGTGTCTTAATTCTTAATTTTTTAATGATGATAGTCCTTCTTGGGATACTTCGAGACAGAAATTTTGGTCCGTCCGTCCGTCCGTCCGTCTGTCTGTACTTCCGTGCATGCGTCTGTCTGTCTGTCTGTCTGTCTGTCTGTCTGTCTGTCTGTCTGTCTGTCTGTCTGTCTGTCTGTCTGTCTGTCTGTCTGTCTGTCTGTCTGTCTGTACTTCCGTGCATGCGTCTGTCTGTCTGTCTTTGTACTTCAGTGCATGCGTCCGTCTGTCTGTCTGTCTGTCTGTACTTCCGTGCATGCGTCCGTTCGTCCGTCCGTCCGTCCGTCTGTCCGTCCGTCCGTGCATGCGTTTGTCTGTCTGTCTGTCTGTCTGTCTGTCTGTCTGTCTGTCTGTCTGTCTGTCTGTCTGTCTGTCTGTCTGTCTGTCTGTCTGTCTGTCTGTCTGTCTGTCTGTCTGTCTGTCTGTCTGTCACACGAACTGATTCTGCCACCCGGCCAACGTTTAAGCACTCGCTCAACGCCCATCCATATTGAACTGGTGGCCGCATTCATACTGAGAAAAAGTGCAGGAAAAGATTTCAGCGCCTGTCTTCTTGTCTTCATCGTCAGTATTTCGCATCTTTTCGTTGCGCCACTTCATAATTGTGAACGCATATCCAAATTTATTTCGCCTCTATCCAAATGTGACCACCGTGGCCGGGATCGAACCCGTGACCACCAGGCGTAAACAACTATGAAAAGCAGCCACAATGTAAGTTATAAAGAGCTAATTAAACCTGTCTGTATTAAAAAATTCCCCAAGAGCACTTACTTCGTATCTTTGATTGTTAGGCAGTGTCCCCGCACTTCGGTAACAGTGAGCTGTCTTCTATAAATGTTGCTCAAGTGATTAATCACTCAAACTTGTTGTCCTTCCTATACAAGCATGCTTCACTATCCAGGGGGTGCCCCGGTGGTATTATCTGTAGCAGCGATAAATATTGGTGCTGTTTAACGTCCGAAAACTGTGGTATCATCATGAGGGATGCTGCTGTCGAGGGCTTCGAAAATTTCGACCAGCTGAGGTTCCCTAACCTGCAGCTTGAATGCGTCACACATTCATTGTCTAGATCCAGCAGCTTACACTTGAATGAGGCGATTATGAGCGAATAACAGCTTGCCATGCTGGGCTACGTGTGTGACTATATGGCCTGACGTGAGAGCTTGGACAGAGCATTTGCGGTTTGGAAGGACACGCTTGTTATAGCCCAGCCCAGAGAAGATTATGCCGGCACCCAGGGAGTCGTCTATCAAAAGGTAGAAGGCGCAAACGAAAAAAAAGACGTAACAAAGAAAGAAGGAACTGTACCGGCGTTGCACAGACTCCGTAGATTTTTCGAGAGCCGTGCTTCAAGAAAAGAAGTCACGTGGTCGCACGAGGACAGCTTTTGCATCGGGAGCCTGTGACGAAAAGGTAATTGCCCCCTCGGCACAGCGAAAAAAAAAAAGAGCTCGTCTCTTTCCCGCGTACTTGCTTTTTGCGTACACTTGGGCGTGCTTATGAGGTCGCAGAGTGCGCGTTGTAGCCAGTGGTTCCCGGAACAAGTCAAGAAAGACAACCGGGGCGGATGAAGACAGTTGACAGGAGCTACTTGGGATAAGGCTCTCCTTTTGCAAAGCTTCGGCTTGGGGGCAAGTAAGACATTCCTTTTGCGCTGAGAGAATATGCACGAATGACCCTGTTCCTTCTGTAAACCCTTCCCTTCATAGGGGGGACGTGCAGACCAAAAAGACGTCTCACAAAGGGCGCGGCATGTGCTTTGTAGGAACGCTCTCCCATCGACTTGAAGCGCAGTTGCGGAGCATTCCTGACGTGTAGTGGCGCTGATGAAAAAAAAAGCAGTGTCGACCGTGCCATCTTGTGCCTTTTGTTCTTTGTCAATTTCGCTCCGCGCAGCATGGGTTGATGAGTTACGGGACTTTGGGGCAAAGTGCCTCCAGCCACTGCGTCTACTTCCTAACTGACAACAGCACCTGGTTGAAAAGGCGACGATAGTTATTGCGCGAGAACAAAATGACGACACAGAGACAAGAAGGACACGAAAGACACGAGCGCAAACTTTCAACTGAGTTTATTGCGCAGAGCACGAAAATATATAGAGGAGACAGTGACCATGGCACAAGGGCAGAACATGAGTAAGAAAACCAAAAACAACCAACACAAATACAAAGGCACTGAAAAACAGCAAAGAAAAATCTAGAAGAAACCGAACCAGAAAGGTAAAGCTACCTGCCCGCACCGAATCCTTCGAGGAACCTGCGTTCCTTCTCGGACTAAGCCACGGAGGGCTTGCTAATCCAAGGCACCTGTTCGCGTTACCTGCCCGCACCGAATCCTTCGAGGAACCTGCGCTCGTGTCTTTCGTGTCCTTCTTGTCTCTGTGTCGTCGTTTTGTTCTCGCGCAATAACTATCGTCATGCCATACCAACTAGCCCAAGCTGCCACACTTCTATGAAAAGGCGAACAATACTGCTTGGAAGCCCTTCGTTGGAGGGAAATTTTATAGGGGTGATTTCGCATTTACCACAGACGCTGCAGTGACTTCAGTCGTCGTGGTGTCAGTCACGCTTCACTGGGCCCGGACAGGCACATGACTCTGGCAACATTCAAGACAATGATATGGAAGAACGTTTCAGAGAGGAGCGCGAGGCAGGGAACTCTCGGGGAGGAGTTAGGCTGGCGAGTTTAGTCGAAGAATTGTCACTGACCTCAGCGAGGTTAGGACGAGTGGGGGAGCACAGAGAAATCCGCGCACGCTCGCAATGGAACGGAACATTGCAGTCCCTCAATAGCTTTGACGGACTATGGAGTAACGCAGAGGGATCGGAAGTCGGTGGGTCAGACAAACAAGTAGACATAGCTGGTTAAGCGAAAGATGTGAACCTGGGCAGGCCATGTTAGGGCCGTGACTATAGAATGCCAAGGGCAGGGAAGAGACGCTGGGGACGGCGTCTCGTTTGATGCACCCTTCCTTAATCTCGGTGTTAATCATCACCATCATTACCAGCCTCAATATGTCCAATGCAGGACGAACGCTTCTCCCAGCGACCTCCAGTTCAACCTATCCGGTGTGACCACTCCCTAAAACTTGATCGATTGCGTTTCATATTCCTCGGTAACCATTCTGTCGCTTTTATTGTCTCCTGGTTGTATATCCCGCGCATAACGTGTCCAGCCTAGGTCCACTTCTTTCGCTGCGTGCCAAGTACGATATTGACTATACCTAATAAAAGTGGACGATTGGGCCAGTTGGTGACTAATGATCGATGTATACTGCGCGGTAGAAAACACGGACGACATGGAGACTGCACTTGTCCTTGTATATTTCTCGTCTGTCCTTTCTATTACGCAGCATCGATCACTGTAACACTGTTGTCCCCGAGCTCATGGTGTCCGTTAGACGATATAAAAGTAGTAGTAGTAGTACTTTTATTTACAGTAAGCCGGATAGAGAGCTCACTGCAGAGGCAAAGGGCTAAAGGCGAACAGCCTGACAAAGGCCCTTGTCCCTCCGCAGTCCGTGACAGTGCGAAGCTTAGACATTAGCACTGACAAACAATATATATATTCAATATATTCAATACATTGGCTTCAAGCAACCTGCAATTGTACACACAAAATTCAAACATAAATAGCATAAGAAGTTTACATAACACATATTAAGAATTAGAGGTCACTCTCGTAAAAATTCACAACTAAACGATATCAATGAAACAACTCAAAAACAGACACAAAATGTATGCGGATACACCGAATTGCGCTGTATACACTCGTATAATTGACATAGAAATTTATGAACAATTTAAACATTTGCAGAGGCTTGAGACTCCATTAAGTAGTTTTGATAGTGTAGACCGGTGGATATGAATAAGTTCTTTATTTGTTTCTTGAAAGTCGCACTACTAGCCCTAAAGTTCAATTGATCTGCGAGGGTATTTAAAACCTGAGGTACCTGGTAAGCAACACTTTGTTTTCCATACTTGGTTCTTGTTCTAGGAGCTCGTTTCTTTTGTTCTCGCAGACTGTAGTGTAATCTTTCGGTGCAACTTTCTTCATATAGCTTATTCTTTTGTATTAACTGAAGCAATTTAAAATGATATAATTGATCAATTCTTAACGGCAATGAAAGCATTTTCCAATATGAGAGGATCCCGGGAGGATACATGGCGTATAATTAGTGGGTACATAGTACAATGTATACTGTAGTATTGGTGGTCGTGCAGAGCGTGCAATGACTAGCAATGCCAAGGTATAACTTGGCGTGTACATCTTACACTGCGGCTCGTCATGTCTTGCAGCAAGTCTGGTACCTGATTGTATAACCTAGTGCCTTACCAATTCTACAGCAGGTATTTAGCCTTCAGGTGTTATGATGTTACATGCTGCAGAAGATTCTCTTTTTTTTTTCATGATCAGCTATAGTGTTGGCGCCTAACCCCTGGGTGTTCTATAATATACTTCCTCAATTAGGTTCGTGATAAGAGCCGCCGAGACCATACGACCGACATTTGTTCCTATAAGCGTTGTAGGAGTACGCCTATACGACAATGGCGTTCACCGACGGATATTAAAGAGCTAACCACGACACAGAGATTGCAGCGAGCCAGACGAGCGCGAGAGAGAGGTGTGTACACACGAAAACGACGAACCATGGAATTAGAACACCGGGCGAACAAGAGATAGAGAGTCCTTGCCCTTCCGCGATTACGGGGGCACTCGGAACCTTGACCCTTTGCGTACTACTAATGTATTTCTTTCTTTGTTTCATCCCTCTCCCTTCTTTTCTTCTCGCTTCCTTCTTTCATATTTTATTTATTTATTTTCTTTATTTCTTTTCTTTTCTTGCTTTTCTTCTTTTATTTCATCTTTATTTATTTATTTATTTCCATACTTGCTTTTTTTCCTGTCTTCATTCCTTCCTTTCTTTATCGTTTCTTTATTTCCTTCTTTCCTTTCTTTCGTTCTTGTTTCCCCATTCCTCCTTTCTTTCTTCCTTCTCGTATTTCTTCCTTTCTCTTTTTTATCTACTTTTCTTTCTTATCCTTCTTTGTGTCTTTCCCTTCCTTTATTTATGCCTTTTTATCGCACTACGCAAAGCACCCTCCCAGTTATTCCCTTTCTCCATGCCGGGAAATGGCCCCGCCGCGGTGGTCTAGTGGCTAAGGTACTCGGCTGCTGATCCGCAGGTCGCGGGATCAAATCCCGGCTGTGGTGGCTGCATTTTCGACGGAGGCGAAAATGCTGTAGGCCTATGTGCTCAGACTTGGGTGCTGGTTAAACAACCCCAGGTGGTCGAAATTTCGGGAGCCCTCCACTACGGCGTCTCTCAAAATCATATGGTGGTTTTGGGTCGTTAAACCCCACATATCAATCAAATCAATGCCAGGAAGTGGGCCTTTCTCCATGCGGTAAAAAAACAACATCGCAGCAATACTGTGGTCACGCATGCACATAGAAACACCGGTAAAACGTACGTGGCAATGTGAAATCACAGGTCACCTCGACAAAGGATCAAACAGCCATATCTGAAATAGCCGGTCGCCGACAAGCCTGCGATAGCGAGAGCATTGGTTGATAAATGTGAGGCATTTCTTTGCAAACATTACTAAAGCCCATAATACACCGTAGGGGCTTTAAACATAACGCGCTTTGAGCGTTTAAAAATATCTATCTATCTATCTATCTATCTATCTATCTATCTATCTATCTATCTATCTATCTATCTATCTATCTATCTATCTATCTATCTATCTATCTATTATCTATCTATCTATCTATCTATCTATCTATCTATCTATCTATCTATCTATCTATATCGGTACTCTCGTGGTCCGAAAAAAAGTCACAGCTTTGCCGCAAAGGCGAACCAATGAACGCGATAGGAACAAAGTGGAAAGTCATACGCAGAATGGCAAGCACATCGAAACGTGCCCCACCTTTCTCACGAACAAATGACGCACGAAACGTACTCACAGGTATACAGATGAATGCGAATAAGCGTTTCAGTTGTTACTTTGGTGTGTCTGAAAAGCGCGCCCTTTTCGCAAAGGGAGACTGTGCAACGATTGCAGTGACCTTTGTGTGCCCGGTAACTACGATAGAATCGCTCCGGTGAAAATCCAAGGCCAGCCAACAAGTACGATTCTCCCCACCGCGAGAAAAGGGCGCGCGAGTGAACGTCGACTCCCTGCTCTCCGCGGCGCAAAGTACGCGTGGGAGATAAGAGCACGCGCCGCCACGTAATGACGGTTTTGCGACGTGCGCTCATTGCGCTATCTTGCTGGTAATGCTGAAAACACGATTGGTCCCCCCGAGATGCCCGTCAGCAGTGGTAAATGGTAGATATAGAAAGCTTGCTGTTTGAACGTTGAAGGAGGTGCTCCGCCGTGGCCCAGTGATTAACAACACCTCGCATGCATGATTCAGTTCGATTCCGTGCGTCGGAGTCTTTTTCAGAATTATTTTTACTTGCATTTACATATATACAGATACGTATACATATACGGTGAGTGACGGTGATACCGATGTTGGTGGCGATGTCGACGCTGGCGTATGAATCCAGCCGAGAGTGTTCATATAATTGCTATCGCAATAATAGGCATGGGGGGGTGCGAGTTACATGGATACCAGATTTCACGAATATTGCTCTTTTGTCATGACATGGATAGCATGAAAATCCCGTCACGTATATACGTCGTCAGACGTTTTCCTCTTTACACGAGTGGCACATGCCCGTGTTATGCGGACATGCGTGCCACAGGTGACTGATGATTTAGGTTTACCGATCGAAAAACGACAAACACATACATTTTAAGCAAGTTCGACATTGGCAGCGTTCCCTCGGCGAATGCAAAGTTCGAACATGAGGGTTCGAGGAGGAATCGAACGCAAGAGTTTGGCGCGGCAGTCAGTTATTCTACCACAGAGAAATCCCAGGTCTTGAAAGTGCTTTGGAAGAATACCGCATGCAGGCGTAATATCGGTGCGACGTCCGTTGTGGTTGCAGTGCTGGTCATCTAGTTTTATAACAGAGCAAGAGAGTTCTCATATTGTTGAGATGTCGCATATACATCTGTGCTGTAGGGAGGAAAGAGGATTGGGACAACATGTTCCGGTGAAACGCAGCCACATTGAATGTCAGACTCTTTCTCTGTGTATCTTGTGAATACTATCGCAAGATTTTGGTGGAAGTGCCGGGTACGACGCAAGAGGTATTCCGTAGCGGTCATGTCCTGAACAGTCCCACTGTGCCAACGGCAAGAAAGTCTATACGCTTCTACTTCGACTGCGACACCGCAACAATGTACAGTATGTTATTATACATGCGTCTTGTCAGGTTAACGACAATCGTAGTTCCAGTGTTGACTTCGCTTCACTAGCAGTTCGAGAAAGATTATATTTGCATCGGCATGATTCAGCAAGCTATATATATTCCAGCGTTGGTTGTCGAGCAATGCTATGCATGATATTCACATCATTGCATCGTAAAGTGAACTTCGATGATATGAACGTCCTTTTCTTAACGAGAGCACTGATGTTACGTCAGAGCAAAAGTTACCTTTTTAAATGCCAGTGTACACAACTAGCACACTTTCGAAAACATGTCGTTCTTTTATAGAGGTGTGTGAGAATTCGAAAAGCTCGAATGACGCTGTAGTCGATACCGTACTAGATTGGTATAGTACATGTTAAAAATATTTAGAATACTGTTTTTAGTAATCAGCTCCGACGGGAGAACCCCAAAACAACGAAACTTTGGAACAGCTAAAGGTCATTGTTTTTTTATTAATCAACAAAAGTAATCAGCACACAGTCTAAGCTTTGACGAGACTATATGGACACTACATTGACTGCCGCATGAACTTTTTCTTCTCAAAACTCTATACTCTTCAGCATACTTGCTGAAGCTGCGTCGCATTAATCATCTTTTTTTTGCAATACCTGCTTGCAGTTTCACGACTTACAAGTGATGCGAGTGTTGCATTTGTGTAAATTGTTCTTGCAGAGCTAAGTTTATACGCCGATTGTTACATGTTTTCGGTGCCCAGACCCATAGAGTTTCCTAAAATTAACTAGAGGGGACTCTGGCGCTGCGATCGTTCAGCGACCATGGGAATGATGGGTAGTACACACATTTGCCTAGTCTTCGTACTTGCAGCCGGCGAATCGTACTTGCGGCTTCGTTTATTGTTCTGTTTCGGTTTTGTTTTGAAAGAAGATTCAAGCTTTTTGAACTTCTTGATCGGATTTGGAAAGGCAGGTCTAAAATAATAAGATGGTGAAGCGCAACCGCTGAACATTTGCTAATGTTTGTTTCGTGAGAAGACAGCTCCAAGCCACACGGAGTCAAAAGCAGGCCAGATGTACGAATATTAGACAAATGTGTGTACTATACCCATAATTTTCATGCTCGCTGAAGCGCCGTGCGTTGCAGCTCCCATAGGCACTAGTGCCAGAGTTCCCTCTAGTGTTTATTAGAAAACGCTATGCCCAGACCATGTTGTGGTGATGGGTTGACCTGCTATATTACATCGTTATTTATATTCACAGTGTTTTACACCGAAAGCTGTTATGAGATCACAACTCTGGTCACGCGAAGTTGTCCGCCGCCGCCTGTGTCCGCAACCCGTGTCCGCTGGGTGCCAACCCAGTATTTTACCACTGAGCCACATCGGTGCTTGGGACTTGCTGACAAACTTGCCTTAGGCAGGCTTGATGTCGGGAAAGCAATCACGTTAGTACGACTTATGAAGCATTTTAATACAGCGAAAGAACAACCAGTCATCGCGCAACGCGAAACACACACACACACACACACACGCACGCACGCACGCACACACAAACACGCACGCACGCACGCACATACGCACACAAACACACACACACACACACACAAACACACACACAAACACACACAAACGCACACATACACAAACGCACACACGCACACACACACAAACACACACACGCGTGCGCACACACACGCACACATACACACACGCACACACACACACGCAAAAACACACACACAACCACGCACACACACACACGCACAAACACACACACAACCACGCACACACAAACACATTCCTGTACGCCTCAGCGACACCGGACTTTTTTTTCATGTACATACACCATCCCTTCAATTGCAACTCATGACAACCTTCACTGGAAGAAAGGAAACCGCTGCGCAGATGACGGGCTATCTCTACCATACACGAGTTTGCCTACAGCCCCAAGAAAAGCGTACTGAGAAGCGAGCGCAATTACCAGTAGCTATGTTGTTGCAGTAGCAGCGCAAGCATTGTATACCAGAGCGGCTACAAAGCCGAACGATTCCGTAAGTGGCAAAGCGCACCGAAGACGACGCTCGTGCGCCGCCGTCACAGCAGCGGGACAGTTACAGTCATTACAGTGGCCATAAGCTCGTGCAGAGTTCCTATCGGAGGGGGGATGGGGCGAGGTTCGTCGCAGTGACCCCCTCCTCCCTATTAAGGCAGTGAATGGGTAAACTTTGCACCCCCTTCCCCCCTCTTGGTGAATTGAAGGAAGGCAGCCGACCCCGCCTCTCTGCCTCCCCCCCCCCCCCCACCACGTGCACACTCTATGACATGTAACTACTTTACTACTGCGGACGCATCAGGCACAAAGGCTGCACTTGCCCAAGGCCTTGAGAAGTACTGGAAAGAACTCCGAAACGCCGGCATGCGGGAACTTGGAAGACTGACGGCGGGAAAAGAAAAGGGTTGAAGAGGACCGGCGGGGCGGAACAATGCCGGCTTCCGAAGTCGTGCGAGAATCGGTAGCCCGTGTGCAACAGTGGCTCAAAAGAGAATTAAAAAAAAAGTCGACGCCGCGCTTTTCAACGTCTGACCTTGTCAGTTGCAAATGGGCCGCCATCCCAATGTTCAACGTACACCCCGTTTTGTTTGCACGACGGATGCAATGCTGGGCATTAGCGAGCAAGCTTGGCGGAATGTGCAGCTGCAGTGCAAATGTAAGCGAGCAAGTAAAACGAGTGTTGTGGACATTTTGGGAAGCGTATGTAACCTACCAGTAAAGAGAAAACGTTCGTTTTTTTTTACATCTCGCTTCTTCTTGGGTTTTCTCGCCCGCTGTTGGAAATACCATAACGCTGTTAACTCGCCTTGGTCACACTTCACCATATATTTTTTGAAATATGCACGCCTTATGGGAAACAATTCGATTTAGAGCGCAAGAGGGACATTGATGTCAGGGATGGGAAGTGATTTGCGGTGTTGTACATTGACAAGGCACGTGTCTATTGGTCTCGAGGATAGGGTTTCTCGATGCACACGCACCCTCCGCCGCCTAAGAGGGTGGAGACAACCGCGTCATCTGCAATGGAGTCCGCCATTACGATGCCTTATCCGCAAGCCGCCAATAGCCACGATGGCTAGCCAAGGAGTGTGGCGCACCTCTATACGGAGTTTGTTGCGTCAAAACGTGTGGTACTCAAACAACATGAGAGAAATACAAAGTTTTCGCGTTGGGAGTGTAAAGGTCTTTGATTTCTAGCCTCTAAGCTTCATTTTTAAAGCGACATTAGCAGCTGCAGTTGCTCGCAGCAGAAAAAAATACCATCGACGCCAGCCGCTAACACCTTCAATGAGCGTCTTTTTGGACTAATCGGTGACTAATTATATAGGTTAAAGATGTGATACACGCGCACCTAAGTCACGTGACCTTTAAATGTGCCTGTATTGTGTACCTTCCACAAAAGTGTAAAAACAGTTTGTCGTTTGCCAGCTGGCTGGAAAGAAAAGAATAATACGCGCTGTCGTGAGAAAAGAGAAAAATCACAGCATATCCACGGAGTGAATGATGATGAGTGGGGCGAAGCGTCCGTCCGTTCGTTCTTGCTTCCGTCCATGCGTGCGTCAATCCGTGTGTCCGTTCGTCCATACGGGCATCCGTCCGTCCGTACGTCCATTCGTGCATCCGTCCGTCCAGCATATATCCACAGAGCACAGCATAGCACGGACGGACGAGCGCATGTACGCGCAGTTGGACGGATGCATGGATGGGCATACGCACGGACGGACAGACACATGGATGGATGAACGAACGTACGGACCAACGCAGCGATGGTCAGATTGACGGACAGACGCATAAACGAACGTAGGGATGGATGGATGGACGCATGGACGAACGCACAGACATACACAGAGAAGCACGGACGGAGGGATTGGCGCACTGACGAATGCGCAGACGGATGCATGGACGGATGAACGCACGCACGTACGGGCTGACGGACGCTTCACCTCACTCATCATCATTCACTCCGTGGATATGCTGTGACACCGCTTTATTGACATGCAATGCAATGCAACTGGACACTACGATAAGGTTGATAACTGGGCTAGTTTGTAATTGATCATTTTACCGTAAGGTTAAGTAGCGCATTTTTTTAACAAGGACAAGAGGGATAAGAACAACAGCGAGCGTCGTGTCCTTCTTATCCCTTTTGTTCACGTTAAAAACTGCACTACTTAACCTTACGGTATAATGGCTACTACGACTACGAAGACTGCGACGACACAGGACATTCGACCTACGGCGTAAGGGGCTTTGCCCCAATAAAAAATAGTTGAAGTAGCCAGCAGCAACAAGCGCACAACATAGGCGCACATCTTCGCGCAATTGCAGCTTGTGTACAACAAGCGATTAAGTACAACGCATTTTGCACTATCCTAAATGAACGAGTTGTTGTTGTTGTTGTTGTTGTTGTTGTTGTTGTTGTTGTTCTTGTTGTTGTTCTTGTTCTTGTTCTTGTTCTTGTTCTTGTTGTTGTTGTTGTTTTCCTATGCAAATGGCTCGTACCCAAAGGATGGTATTGGCCAATTATAAGGTGAATTTGCCGGATACTTTCAACATTGCTTCATTCCTAAAAACTTTAGCTATTTATTTATGATTTGAAGTGCTGATTGCAAATTTGCAGAAAAAAAGAAATAAAGGAAAGTAGTGAGACCATAATTTAGCAAGAAAATCGTTTAGTCGCAGTGATGTATTCCTAAACGGCGAATAAAACATTTCTGTGGCTGAAACCCAGTGTAGAGGCTCCAAATGAAATAAGATCAGATTCTGATAATTGCAAGCCCAATTTTTGAAGAGGTAGTGTAGTATGCTTTGCCTGAATAAATGGAAACGGCGACAATGTAATAAAAAATTACTGATCGTTTCCTCATGATTACAGTATATGCACATTGGGGAATCCAATAAACCTGATCTATAAAAGTAAAAATTCAGGGAGGTAACGCGGCAACGAAATTTTGTGATGACAACTTCCATCATCCTTGAATTAGACAGTTCAATGCGCCAGGGAAATAACAAGTGGTTGTACTCCGGAGAAGCCGTCAGTGCGAGGTCTGATAAATTTTGCCTGATTTTAAGTGTGCGAAATCGCGCCACCGTAATGTGTACTGTAGGAGGGAAAATAAGAATGATGGGTGTCGAAAGCGATGTCTTCTCAAGAGAATCAACTATTTCGTTTAAGAACAAACCTTTGTGCCCTGGTGCCAATATTAGATGAATACGTCGGAGATGACAGGGAGCCAACGAGTTAAATACGCATGTACACAGCATGCAAATGAACATGTATTGCACCCGGTGAACTGGCGATCACAATTAAGCCTGATCGGGATCAAATTTCTTTGCAGTGATTGGCGCCCTTCTGCAGCAGGTGTAAGAGAGTCCATCTCGTGAGGCTGGATCGCGATTGAAAGTGCCCGTGTGACAGCGCTTTAAGTGATAACTCTCCGAATGATCAAATTGCATAACTTACGCTGCACCAACAATCGTAGATTGCCACTTGTCGCGCTTGATCTCTACAAGCCACAAGGGTCGCCGTTTCGGATCTTTCGGGAATACGAACAAGTCATTTCTCGAGTGATTTGTGCACTGTGGCACGCAACACCCAAGATTTTTGCCCGAGAAAACGCCACGAACGTGTCTCGCTCAACCAGCCGTGACGAGACGGGGGGAGCCGAATGGCGGCCGCCGATCGGAAGGCAGCCATGCTAACCCCTTCTTGGAGGATGGCTACACCCTCCGAGGGGGTACCCTACTCGAGCATAGAGTCTCCTAAAAATAACTAGAGGGGACTCTGTCATTCCGATCATTCAGCGACCATGGGAATGACGGGTAGTACACACATTTGCCTAGTCTTCGTACTTGCGGGTGGCAAATCGTACTTGCGGCTTCGTTAATTGCTGTGCTTTGGCTTTGTTTTGAAAGAAAAATTCAACCCTTTTGAACTTCGAGACCCGATTTGGAAAGGTAAGTGTAAAATAATGAGGTGGTGAAGCGCAACCACTGATTATTTGCGGATTTTTGTTTTGTGAGAAAACAGCTCCAAGCCACACGAACACACACGGAGCCAAAAACAGGCAAGAAGTACGAAGATTAGACAAATGCGTGTACTACCGATTGTTCCCATGCTCGCTGAAGCGCCGTGCGTTGCAGCTCCCATATACGCTAGCGCCAAAGTTCCCTCTAGTGTATGTACTCGAGGACAGCGTGGCGCCACCTACGCCGGGACGTCACTGATAGGATGCCGGGGTGACGCTGCCGGGGTATGTCGCCTGGCGGAACACCATTTTCCCGCGCTTTTTCGTTTGCCATGACGCGTATTAGTTGTGTGCACTGCGTGTGCTTTCCTTTCTTATGGAGCTCATTTCTTTAATGAAGGGGTATGGCCTGATAACACGGGTAAACAAAGCACGAGTCGGCCAGTGCTCCCGATGGCACCCACGTGTAGCACGCAACTATCGTCACCCAAAGCCGGCGCAGCTGACGCCGGACATGACGATGCGAGTGATCTCGCGAAAGCCAAGTTGCGAACATGTCGTTGAAAAATACTTTACCCTCAATAATTCTCAAACTGTATGAAAATTGGGGGACCCTGAAGCTCCGCCTTTACGACTGGAACGCGATAGCGATGTTCTGTTCCTAGTGCGTACTTCAAGCACTTAATGCTTGAAACATTTTTGAACTTGCTATAGCCTTAAGAAAAGTCGCAGTACCATGTGGGCCTTTTGTGGTGGGTTACAGTCCTTAAACCACGGAGCCATTATGATAATCACATGTTCTGACACCTGATGGCAACGGGCGCTTGTAGCGCATTATTACTGCAGTATTTAATGTTGTATTGTGAAGCTGGTATACAAGACACGTTTGTTTGTAAAGCATGTGCTTCTTTCACTGCATTCCCAAGCGGAAGTTATCTTCAGTGCATTCCCAAGCAGATGAAGTTATCTTCAGTGCATTCGCAAGCAGACGCGTGGCCGAGTGGGAGAACATCTGATTGCCCGCAAACGACCCGGGTTCTCTCCCCACTCGGACCCAAGCGACCCGGGTTCGTTCCTCACTCTGACCAAGAATTCTTTTATTTATTTTATTTGCACCGTTCCCGATCTTTCGGTCACGCGTAAGATGATGATTTTTCGCTCACAACCAATGACGCTGACACCGGAATTTCTACGAAACGAGTTCTTTAAAGGAGCACTGCTATCAACTTTCGAAATCGAGATGTGCCCTTCATTCAATGGTTCGGTGTGCGTAGGTCCTGTTTTTCTGTCCGCCCGTCCGTCCGTCCGTATCCGTCCGTCCGTATCGATGTTAGCTTTCAGCGCCTTCGATGAGATGGTAAATCTGACAAATTGTTTGTTTCGTAAGGACCTAGGCATGAGAGACAGTATTGTGATAGCAATTATATGTACAGTCTAGGCTGGTTTTTGCCGTTGCCGCCACCACCATCATTCACGTATATCATAATGTGGCCGCAGCATGCACAGGACCGAGTTGACTCGCGGAACATGGGAGAGGCCTTTGTCCTGCAGTGGACGAGTCAAGCTGATGATGATGATGATGGATGATGATGATACGGGGAAGGATGCTCTATCCTCCTCTTTTCCTCTTTCTGCGGAGCGAACATCGCCTTTCGGGCCGGGCTCGTCTACGCGCGCGCTTATCTCGCCAGCGAACAGCGGGGGGGGGGGGGGGGTGCGTTTATGGTTGCCGAACTATCGCGGCAACGATCAGCGCGTGCCTTGCGCCCCCACAGCAGGCCGAAGCTTCTATGGCATGCGCTCTCAACACACACACACACACACACACACACACACACACACACACACACACAAACACACACACAAACACACAAAAGGTGACAAAAGTCTACCTGGAGCGGTGGTGTTCGCTTGCACAAGCGCTTTGTAGAGTTACGTGAGATCGGATCTAGATGAGTTGACTGCCAGCCTCACTTCGTATATCAAAGTTGTCACTACGCACGAACCTTGTTGTGGTCATCTACTCTGGCCGCGCCGCAAGACACTTGGTTACTTAGCAAGCGTATGTTTACTACAATTAATATTGCTCCTAAAAATACTGTGACCTTGCTTCGTAAAACATTAGAATATGTTGCTATCGCATTCATTGCTTCGCCCTCTTGGCGAAACTGTGGTTTTTTCAGATGTGGGTGTTCTTCTTCTTACTTACTCTGTTGATTTACCGTGAACCTGTATATCTCCATCATCAAGGCACCGACAAAAGCTCGCGACGGGCTGTCGGCAGCACTCGTGAGCGTACACGTCGGCTGTTAATGACCATCCTCGTGGCGACGGCGTATACACAAAATACTCGTCAAAAAAACAGTAGTTTTGGGGTGCCGTGAGTTAGCTTCAATGTATGTTCTCATTCTCGGTTTCACTGACCCTGCGAATCTCTTTGCAGTTAGGGTAATAATGAAAATTCACAGTGGGATCTGGCGCATTCATCTGGCACTGTCGCATCGAACGGTATATGTACACAAACAGGCTTGAGCTGCTTGCAATCCGCCCTGATGGTGTGGCGGTGGCGGCACTCGCCTGCATGCCCAGAAGGTCGCGGGTTCGATGCCGGCCGTCGCATTTCGAAGGAGGCGAAACGGTAGATGCCCGTGTAGTGAGGGATGTCAGTGCAGGTTAAAGAGCACCAGATGGTCCAAATTCCCGGCATCCTCCACTACGGCGTCTCTCATAATCTGGTGGTTTTGGGACGTAAAACCCCACTTGCTTAAAAAAGATTATTATTATTACCACAGTAAAATTAAGGACACGGGACAAACACACTTATGAAACCAGAAAGAAAGAAGGAATGAAAAGTTGTGCCATAATGCGTCACTTAGATGAGCAATAAATTTAACCATACAAGCAAGACAATCTCTTCGACTCGCTGTGTCGGCCCACTGTGTGATTGTACGATCCCCATTTATAGCCTTATCGTGCGTAATGAACTCGAACTAAACTGAACCCAGCGATCATACGGTGGACGCTGCCATCCCTCTAAGCACAGGGCAAGGGAGAAACACGCAAGTCGACAATGACATGCATGGGACAGGAGTCAAACCGCCCCAAACGGTTGCACGCAATGCCGGCACATACGGAGACACAATAGCCATCACGCTGACGCAGGTTGTTTGTTATGCGGTACAAATGCATGTCGCGACCCTTGCACTGCTTGGCAGTGGCGATGGTCTCCGAGATTTCGTATATTTACGGTCACGCACTTAATAGCGGTGGCCCCCGCGTCATCCCCTGGACACACGCTAATCGTATTCTGCGATCGCTTTCGCAGCTCCCTCGCAAACGACTCATTATGCAGTCGATCGTCACAACGAACGACCGAGGTCCCTGACATGGTTCTATGTTTGTATACGCCTCCATGTTTCTGTCGTCATGCTTTGACGAAAACCGCAGACGTGCTTCTGTTTAACGTCCATTTTTCGTATGACTATATACTCGCATGGTCTCGTGGTCTGCTTTTATACACGAAAGCAGACGACAAAT
The DNA here is from genome assembly GCA_013436015.1 of Rhipicephalus annulatus. Taxonomy (NCBI): domain Eukaryota; kingdom Metazoa; phylum Arthropoda; class Arachnida; order Ixodida; family Ixodidae; genus Rhipicephalus; species Rhipicephalus annulatus. The sequence goes on from WOVY01009992.1 coordinate 163,381, forward strand.
AGAGGCTGTTTCACGTCTGTTTTCATTCGCCAAACAGACGGGATTATCGTCTGCTCTTGCTTTTAGGCCTGCATCTCGTGGCCCTCTTTGTACGGGGCTGAACCATTACCCGTATACGGTGCACCGGTGAGTACTTGTTTCCCGCAACATGCGACCGAGATCATGGGATATGCCTGATTGTCACGCGTCACCGTGGTCGGTGCATACTAATTAACCACGAAACGACATTTCCGTCGCCGCAATGGCCGTTGCGCGTTATTAGAGGCTGTACGGCAAACGAAGTCGATTTCTTTTTAGAATTGTGGGATTCCCGCCATATCTGTGTTCGCGCATGCGTATGAGAGGCGCGTGCGTCATGATGACCGGGGGCTTACTTACGGTGCAGTTAGATGTGGAAGTCTATATTAGCGGTGCGTATGTCTTTCTATACGGTTAGGATTCGTGCCTGTATAATGGTTGCTGTGCGGCATGCGAAGTACATGTATGTAACCCTCGACTGTTCTCCTTCGTAATCTAAACCGGGAGTTTACGTTGTTGCTCGGCTTTCTGTTTCTTTTTTGTTACATTGATTGATTGATTGATTGATTGATTGATTTGTGGGGTTTAAGGTCCCAAAACCACCATATGATTATGAGAGACGCCGTAGTGGAGGGCTCCGGAAATTTCGACCACCTGGGGTTCTTTAACGTGCACCCAAATCTGAGTACACGGGCTTTTTGTTACATTCGTGTCCGAATTGCGTGGCTGGCGCAAAATGACACCGACAATGACATTAAGCGTATTGTGGGAGAGTCAATTAGGACATTCATATATCCATTACAAGAAAGCAAGTCATCGTTAGAAACTCTGATATGTTTTACCAGAAAATTCGTTGCGGCTAAAAATAATTTGTCTTATCGCTGCTAATCAGTTAGTATATACGTATTTACAGACGAACTCATGGGCACCATTGCAGTTTTTTTTAAAGGCTCATCAAGACTCCTGTTCAACTTCCAGGCACATACAAGGAAGCAATGGAGAGTTTCCTTGCGTAGATTAGCATGTAATATTTATTTATATTATGGAGTATCTATGTGGGAGGCAGAAAAGCGTTGTCATTAAGAACGGTCAAAGCATTAAAGCCTCTAAGACAACACTCAAAATAGATTTGGCGGAGCTTTCGAAGTTGATTAATAAACGTAAGGTATCTGTTGCAAGAAGGTATAACATAAATAGAATTGAACATACTCTAAAGGACGGAGGAAGCATCCCAGCGGTGAAGAGGAAACTTGGGGCAGGCAAAAATTATATGTACACAAGCACAAGGAAGGCCAAGTAACTACCAATATGGATAGGATACCTAAAGTGGCGGAGGCGTTTTACAGACATCTGTACAGTACCCGGGAAAACACGACCATGATGCAAGAACTAGCAAGGTGATATCCCACCAACAATGACAGAAGAAGCCGCGGAAAGCCTTGGAGGAAACGCAAAGAGGCAAAACTGCTGGTGATGATCAGGTAACATCAGGTCTGTTGAAAGACAAAGGACAGATTGTGTTATAAAAACTGGCGACACTGTTTCTTCTGACGGGAAGGGCACCACAATCTCGGAAGCATGTGGTTTTGGGACGTTAAACTCCACATATCAATCAATCAATCTCGGAAGCATGCTAATATCATAATCCATAAGAAAGAGGACAAAGACTTAAAAAATCAAAGGCCGATCAGCTTGCTCTTCGTCGTATATAAGCTATCTATACAAAGGTCATTTCTAACTTAATCAAGACATTAGAACTCAATCAACCAAAGGATCAAGCAGGATTTCGCACAGGCTATACCTAATAATCGACCACATTTATACTATCGATCAAGGGATGGAGAAATGCTCAGAATACACCCAACCACTACATATATAGAGCTTTCAAAGATTACGAAAATGCATTTGATTTAGTAGAGATATAGTCATGCAGACCCTGTGGAATCAGGGCGGCGTCGACGAAAAATGTATTAACACCCTGGAAAAAATCCACAGCGGTTCAACTGCCACCACATATCGCTGCATAAAGAAGGTGACAGAATACAAATAAAGAAGGGTGTAAGACAAAAGTTACGATCTGCCCAATGCGATTTATACCGCGTGCTTACAGAAGGTTTTCAGAGGCCTACAATGCCAAAAGCTAGGGGGGGGGGGGGGAGACTTCCATTCCTCCAAGTGTTGTACTCATTCTCATTCCGTTCTTGGGTTGCGAAAATGTGGAGTGATTTCAAAGGCATTTCACTTCCGGAATGGCAACTCCGAAACACTGGTCAGCTCTACGGAGTGAAAAAAAAAGAAAAAAAAAAACAGTGAAGAAAAAAAAGGCAGATCCCATGCACCTGGGAATCAATGTTATGCGAAGCATGCGAAGGGAAGGTAACCATGTTGAAAATTTTTTATTGAGCAACACGTCATGAAATGACGCTAAATATAGGTACAAATGTTGCACGCACAGACATAAGTTGAAGAGTTGCAGATGGTTACATAACCAGTTGTTTGCATTTGCGCAACGATGCCAACTGGAACATGCGTATTAGAAACACCAGAAGCTGATACGAAGTGCTGATGCTCGCGAAGATGCTGGCCTGTATATTGCTACATAAATCAACTTCAGCGCAAATCAACTAACCACAACTGACGTTAACCCGGCGTGAGGGCTGTATCAAAGGAGTACATATGTAATGTTTATAAAGTTGCGTAAGCAGCACTACAACTACTATTGACGTTTCACGACGATTAGCATATATTTGCAAAGTAGTTCCTAGACCTGGCTTAGCTCTGTGGTAAAATGCTTCATTGCCACGCAGAGTGCTTGGGTTCAATTTCAGCTGGAAACCTTACATTTATTATTTGTATTCGTCGGGTTGACCCCAACTATGTCCGGTATTTCTTAATGCTGGTGCGTTGAAATTGCCTCTGTGTGTTCTCGTCGCTTCCTGGGTAGATACTAAGTGTCAATTACGTGTGGCAAATACCCGCATACAAGCGGCACATACCCGCCCCTGGGTATGTGCCACTGTCTGGCGGGAATTGTTTGACGATGTAGGCGACGGGATTGTGATGTTATTCAAGTATTGACCAGCGCATCATATTCGTCAAGCCATTTTATCCTCCCATACTAATTTTGGTTCACGTCACATTAAGGGGGTGACCACGAGAGCGCCCAAACATAAGCGGAGATAGATAGATAGATAGATAGATAGATAGATAGATAGATAGGTAGATACGCTCAAAGTCGCCAAGTTCGCTAAGAAATGCGTCGCATTTAAAAACACTTTCGCCGGAATTAACTTCACAAGAGTTCAATGGACTATAGTCACGCCCTTCAAGCCCACAATGTCCTCGCCGCTTGTAGGCGCCACGTTTCCTCACGTATACGCTGCGTGAACAGTTGAGAAAGCGCATATGAGCGCGACGCGTGACTCGCTTGCTGGATTTCGGGCCGACCGGTCGTGCGCTCGCGCGCTCCGCGCGCTTGCGATCTCCCGCGTCAGCGTGGCTCTGGCCGACTGGACTCGCCCTACGTCATCTCCTGCCGCCGACGACGTTCCACCTCCGACGACAGTGCAGCTCTGACTTACTGGACTTGTTCTACGCCATCCACCGACGCCGAAAGGAGCTCTCGCAGGTGCGCCCCGTCCTCGGACTCCAGTGACCGTGCTCCATCTTTCCCATCTCTTCTATCCCCTCGGTTTGTCCTCGCTCGCTGTGGCTTACCACCACACGTCTCTTCTTCTCTTCTCCTTCTTCGGCTTTCCCACATCTTTACTCCTATCCTTTTTATCCCTCCTCACCCCCATCCCTTGTGAGCTACTGTGGCGGTGTCGCTCATCGAAGCAGAAAATAACGGGGCTCACTTTTCTCTTCTTTTCTCTTTCAAGAACCACTTCGAGCGCGACGCGCCGGCAGTCTACCGTGTTAGCTCAAATATAGCCTCCACTGAAAACATCTAGGTTTCAATCGTTCAACTAAGAGATATTATAAGGGGGTCCATGATCATTTTATTAAACATATTGCCATGATTTATGGCTCAAACTTTGAGGCCAACCAACGTATGACCCCACCCGATTGATACCCTTTTTTGAAGCAAAGTGCGAGTTTTCTCATTTCTCGCGTATGCCGCCACACTAGCTATCTTTATTTTTATAGGGTCAGTGTTTCGCCCTGTTATCACCACACTATGATTATCAGTGTAATCTGATGGTTGCGGATAGACCAATGACGCGGCTTTGTTGTTTTCCCGCCGACGCTCACGTGAGCACGCGGCTTTTTCAGCTGCTGTCTCGCCTTTTTTTTTTTGCCCTGTTGCGGAGCACAAGTTCTCTCCAATAAAGCTTGATTTATGAACGCTGCATCGTCCTTGGCCACTTGATAATATCAATTCTCGAGAGGTGGTCTACTTTAGTTAATAAAATCGGCAAAGCATTTTAGTCCATTTTTTTTTTTACTGCGTATCACTCTATATACCATGGAAGTATAACAAGGCATTTACGAGCAGTCTTTCGGCTAACCTCAACAAAATACAGTATACATATCTAAAATGTAAAAAAAACAGTAGAGCCGTGATTGTTACTAATGAATCGAGTTGGGCTCTTGGACCCCCAAAACACATCAAAACTACGAGGAACGCCTTATGTTGAGCAAATTTCCACAACTTAGGATTTCTTAAGAGAGTGGTGCTATAAAATATTAATGTTATAAAAAGCCTCCGGTAGATATCCCCTATATATGGTTGTATCGTAGAATAGTTCAATCCAAAAATTTAATTGAGAATAATGATTTATTCTAAATAGATTGTAATTGGGAGTGAAGGGCCATTCTAACACTACAGCTGACGGTCACGTAATGTTGCCTAACTGTTGGCAGGTGCCCACTACAATAACGTATCCTTGATTGCTGTTGGTTAATACGTTTGCTAGAGCTGGCTAGTGGACGGCTCAAGCTGGTCACGGTTGGCTAATCTTCGATATATCTGCATATCTCCAACTCTCGTTCAATGTTAGAGTTAGTGTCGGCTAATTAAACGTCGGCTGATATTCATTAGCGTTGCCTAGACTAGTCATCAAGCGAATACAAAGATGTGGAATAAAGAAATTCACACTCTCTCGGAAAGAACGTGTGACAGAAATCCATTCTGGTCCGCAGCATTCGAACCGCCAAAGAACGCTTTTGCACCCCACAAAAGCGTTATTGGCTGCATTATCTGTTATTTGTTACATTCTTTGTATCAGCCAACGTTGACGCAGCCAATGGGGTTTAAATCCTCTTCCCCGAAAGTTTTCAATTTTACATACATGTTTATATTATGAGACAACGTTCACGACACACACATGCACGAACATGCATAAAGGTTGGTAGACGCCCCCCCCCCCCCCCCAATAAAAAAAGAAGCAAGATTTTTTGCGACGCCCTGCTATCCGAAAGGCTACGAGACATGCTCAAGAAAAATTTAAATTCAATGAATGAATGAAGTAGATAAAGTGACACCGAAGTCGATTCCGCCACACTTGACGTACGTTAACACTTGAAGCACAACTTTATTATTATTATTTTTAGACTGACCGTTCATGGGTGGATGTCGGACACGCTGCCTCGCCTTCGGCACTCACAGCATAGCCAAATGACTGAGTCAAGGGCATTGATAATGCCAGGCATGTATCTAGAGTCGCAGATGGACGTACGGCTTACACAGGCAAGATGCGGCACCTATGTATACACGCGAACAGTAACGCACGCTACGTCAATAGTCTTGCGTGATTTCACTGCGGAAACGGAGGGAAACGCGAGCATCACGTGACCACTAACTGCAGCCCCGGTCAGCCTATGCGCGTGCACCGCTGATTTCATTTCAGTTGGGATCGCGTCACCGTTTTGACCCGTGTGCATGCAGGCGCGATTGGGGTCGCATATGTAACACGTTCTATAGACGCAACTGCGAAAACTGTCACCTTCGCTCGCACGCCACCATTTGTCTGCATGCGTACGGTGGCGTGCAGTGATCTTGAAGCGGTGGCCCGTGCATTGGCTCTTGCGAAAACGACCACGTATGGTGAAGCGAATCAGACTCCATGCAGCAAAGGTGCCCACAATTTTCCCAATATCGTCACGAAGCTTTTGTTGAGTCAAATGAGTTTGCAAGAATTATGACGAAGCAGAAGTATATCATAACCGAGCATGACAAGACACGCCTACCATGAATCACGAAACGAGACTCCGATGTCTGCATGCTACAGCACTGCTTAACAGAATTAGGCATGCGAACACGAGGATTTTAAGCAATCTTTGCATGACCGATGACCATTTCAGAGTCGTGATGACGCTTCTGCCATCAGTCGGACTTTTGCGCATGCGCGCGCACTCGCACGCATGCTGTTTGATTGGGCAGTGAGATGCCATTAGTACTTCAGACGCTGCAGGGGCGTTATACTAGGCTTCTCTTTGTCTTTATCTTATTAACAGTGGAGCTGTTTAAGGTCACCCTTAGGGCGTGCAGAGTGAACGCAAAACTGCCGTCATCATGAAATCTGCCACTCTCTATTCGTATTCCTCGTCCTCTTCTGCATCTTCTATACTTCACTCCTGGAACACGAGCGACTATTTGT